>JASCZI010181678.1:14328-24815 GCA_036250425.1 Stylosanthes scabra
GACGCCTCAGGTGGAGTGCTCGTCAGCGGCGCCGCCGCGGTGGTAAACCAGTGGCTGAGAGAATAGTGTAGATCAAAGGTCGAGAGTGTAGAAGAGTGTAGATCAGAGGCTGAGAAAAGGTGAACTATGATGAATGAAGATTAGGTTTAACTTTTTAGGTTTGACAATTTGGGCCACTTTAGGGCCTTAGGGCTGGCCCTATTCCAGCCCTTCATGTTAGGGCTAATTTAGGGTCAGGGCAAAAAAATATTTTTTATACATTTTAGGGTCATGGGCTGAAAAAATGAGAGAAGGCCTAGGGCCAACCCTAGGTTGAGGGTCCATTTGACAGCACTAATTCCCGGCATTAAAGACCACTGATGAAACCCGTTTCGACGGTTTATTTTACTGCTTTAAATGATTAATTGTCACCTCTTCATCGGTTAAATACTAGTAAAATAGGCTTGTTTGCGTTTGATTGCTCCTAAGGGATTAAATTGTGAAAACATGCATTTTTTGCCATAATGCGCTATATATTCACTTACTTCTTAATTTCCATCCATTCGATACATTTGTATGTTTGTTCAAGTGTTTCAGGCCTAGATAGGTTAGAATCAGATTGGAAGTGGCCAAGAAATGCAAAAGGAGCAAGAATGAAATGATCCGAAAGGGAGATATTGTCATTGGATTGGAGCAAACTTCGACTCTTTGGAAAGAAGAATTCAGTACCTACAACTCTCATGTTAAACACTTTGTCTGGTTCTAAGTGATTCTATGAGAAATTCGCATCCAAAGATCAGTGCGCAGAAATTTTCTAATGCTGTCAATCCTGACCTCTTGTCACTAATTTGAGCATAACTTGAGCTACAGAGGTCCATATGACTTGGTTCCAATGCCATTGGAAAGCTAACATCCAGAGCTTCGCAACTATAATAGTCCTATATGCGTACGCATATGGACTCGATGCATACACATCCAAATCAGGAGTGGCGCGCACGACACGTTTCGTCGCCTATGCGTACGCATCTGTTTCCTATGCGTACGCGGACAACAAGCAAAATGAAGGCCAAAAAGGGAATTTCATTCCAAATGGAGGCCTATAAATAGAGGGCATGCTACCCCATTCTCCACACACCTTCTTGAGCCCCTTTTTGGGGGTTCTAAAGCCTTGAGAGTTTTTGGGGGAATTTATGTTTTCTCATGTTCTCTCTTAGTTGAATAATTTTAATTCTTAGGATTTTCGTTTTCTTGTAGCCATACTAACCAAACATTTTATTGCTTTTATTTACTGTTATTCTGTCAAACTTCTGTTTTAATCAATTTACTTTATTGTTATTCTGTCCGTTTACTTTCTTGCAAAACCACGTTTTTACATATTGTCATGCTGCCAATTTATTTTCCCGCTTTTATAATTTCCGTTAGTAGCGAGTAGAGTCCCATAGTGTCTCGGCTGTGAGGTGAAATGTGCAAATGACCGGAGCTGCGAGTCCCCATAAAGATCACGTTAGAGGAACGGGTCAATCCCGTAAAGCTATATGCCCTAAACCCCTGCTAGCAACTCAAAAAGAAGTGCGTGTCATGAAAACAAAATGGGGAAATGGGAACAGAGTGAAGAATATTAGGAAAGGTGTCTTGGATTAATCAGAATGTTCACACTTTTAGCGCACCTTTCCCAAATTAATACTTCTGAACCTTCACCCTAGCCCCATTACAGCAGCATTGATTGACGAGATGAAAGGCAAGTCGAGAAATCAGGAATTGGATGGGAACCGAGAGCCTTTCTAACCTGATACACTGAGTGATGAGCGTAAACACGACCGGGTGAGATTCTTATTCCTTGATTCTGTGATTGGCAAAACCTTTATGCTGTGTGAAATCGATTATATCTTTCTATGAGCTTAAACTGTTTGGTGGGGTTAGCATTTGCTGCAATGCTCTTTGCCCGTTCTCTTGCACATGTTTGTTTAATTCCTCTATTTTGTAATTTCATTCATGGTAGTTCCTCCATAATAGACTTCAATGTCTGATCTTAAGAATTATATGCCTATTTATTCACCCTTTTGATTGATTTATTTGGGCATGAGGACATGCCAATGTTTAAGTAAGGGGATGTGATGAAACCCGTTTCGACGGTTTATTTACTGCTTTAAATGATTAATTGTCACCTCTTCATCGCTTAAATACTAGCAAAATAGGCTTGTTTGCGTTTGATTGCTCCTGAGGGCTTAAATTGTGAAAACATGCATTTTTGGCCATAATGCGCTATATATTCACTTACTTCTTAATTTCCAACCATTCATACCTTGATATGTTTGTTCAAGTGTTTCAGGCCTAGATAGGTTAGAATCGGATTGGAAGTGGCCAAGAAATGCAAAATGAGCAAGAATGAAACGATGCGAAAGGGAGATATTGTCATCGGATTCGAGCAAACTTGGACTCTTTGGAAATAGGAATTCAGTTCCTATAACTCTCATGTTGAACACTTTGTCTGGTTCTAAGTGATTCTATGAGAAATTCGCATCCAAAGATCAGTGCGCAGAAATTTTCTAATGCTGTCAATCCTGACCTCTTATCACTAATTTGAGCATAACTTGAGCTACAGAGGTCCAAATGACTTGGTTCCAATGCCATTGGAAAGCTAACATCTAGATCTTCGTAACTATATATAATAGTGCTATATGCGTACGCATATGGACTCAATGCGTACGCATCCAAATCAGGAGTGGCGCGCACGACACGTTTCGTCGCCTATGCATACGCATCTGTTTCCTATGCGTACGCATTTGAGCGTGTCGCAAGCAAAATGAAGGCCAAAAAGGGAATTTCAAGCCAAATGGAGGCCTATAAATAGAGGGCATGCTACCCCATTCTCCACACACCTTCTTGAGCCCCTTTTTGGGGGTTCTAAAGCCTTGAGAGTTTTTGGGAGAATTTATGTTCTCCCATGTTCTCTCTTAGTTGAATAATTTTAATTCTTAGGATTTCCGTTTTCTTGTAACCACACTAGCCAAACATTTTATTGCTTTTATTTATTGTTATTCTGTCAAACTTCTGTTTTAATCAATTTACTTTATTGTTATTCTGTCCGTTTACTTTCTTGTAAAACCATGTTTTTACATATTGTCATGCTGCCAATTTATTTTCCCGCTTTTATAATTTCCGTTAGTAGCGAGTAGAGTCCCATAGTGTCTCAGCTGTGAGGTGAAATGTGCAAATGACCGGAGCTGCGAGTCCCCATAAAGATCACGTTAGAGGAATAGGTCAATCTCGTAAAGTTATACGCCCTAAACCCTTGCTAGCATAGTGACAGTTCCTTGACCGTACGAGGTTCGCCACAGCATGGCACAAGTGCTTGGGAACCTGGTGACAGCAGGTCTGACCCGGTGATAGCGGGGATCCTATAGAGTTTGTCGGCCCTAGGCATAGGATTGTACCGGTGACAGCGGGTTACTCTTGGGAGACGGGGGCTGAGCCACGAACTCCAAGCAACACCTGTTCTAAATGTGAGTCGAACCCGGAACTGTGGGTTCGTTGCCACACAGCTAGTTAGTTTCGGATATAGTGGAGGTTCCTCTTAGGGGGTGTCTAATCGATCTGGGAGATAGCAGCAATGACAGTGATGCACAATATTTCAACTCATAGCCGGGACACTCCTTTTATTATCAGCTTATTTACCGCTCATTTACTGCTTTTAACTGCTTTCAACTACTTTCAACTGCGAACTGCTTTCAAACAAATTCAACTGCAACCAACCTCAATAAAAAATAAACTTTCCCTTTCGCTTCCTGAGCAGAACGATCCAAGTCCCATATTCGATATTTTGGTTGCACCCTGTGACACCTCTTTTAAAACGTCCAGATGCCGCCCGCAAGGGACAAGGGACTTTCTGAATTACAACGAACGAAAGTCTCCGCCCCGAGCGGGCGCGTCAAACACCAAAGAAAATGGCCTCTAATCTAACTTAGGGTTTAGCGTCACGTATGATAACATGTATTCACCCATATCAGCATAGATAATCCTAACAGTAACATAGTTATCCATCGTATCATCATCCAATCCATCTTAATAAGTACTTTAACTTATAGTCATCATCATTGTAACACCCCGCTCGTTACTAATAGCAATATTTCCACTACTTCGATAGTTCTACAGAAATTTCCCATAAAAGTTCTCACAAATTTTTTTGTGGGAAGGATCCGGGAAATACGTGTATAGCCGTTCGCCTACCTATGACAGGTCGGACCCGAAAAAAGAAAAGAAAAACTAGTGGATAATTAATTAATTATATATTATGAATATTTATTTATATAATAGAGGCCAGTTTGAACGATTAAATCGTGGTTACTTGCGATTATGTTTGCCCAAGTTCTTATAATCATTCGGCCACCATCATTTCCATATATCAACAATCATAAAATTTCGTACTTAGCAAGCAATCAATTCGGTCATAGTACATATATGCATAAACATTCATGAAAACTCATACTTGCACTTTTCATTCACACATCCAGACATGCAAAAGCATATATCACTGTAAATCACATCACATATCATCATAGAGCATATATTCACATGTATGACACTCTAAATTAGCCTAACCCTTACCTCTTGAAGAAAACCTTTGAAAATGAGAAAAAAAACATGTTCAAATCTCTCAAAGCTACTTGGATCCTCAAGATCCAAGCCTTGTGCAACCTAGCTTCCTTTGAAATGTATGAAACTAAAATAATTTCTATGACATAAAGCATACATTTCGGTCGTGACATAGAAGAAAGGGAAGAAGATGTTTACTCTTGAAAAGCTTAAGTTTTGGAGAGTGAACAAAAAGTAATATTCGAATACTTCAAAGGTTGAGTTGCTAGAACATTAAAATGAAACAAATTAAGTGTATGAATGGTGAAAGAGAACGTTTAAGAGCTAAAATAGGCTTATTCTTAACTTACTTGTGAATCAAAGAAAACAATAATAGAATGAAGGAAATGACGGTGAGCTCGGCGATGATGAGATGATGAAGATAAAACTGACGTTAGAATGGTGGTGATGGTGTCTATGGTGAAGATGTTGTCATGGATCCTTCTTGGTGTTCTTCTTGTGTTCTTGAGTTTTATGAGTGTTTGACCTTGTTAGGAAGAGAGAGAAGTGTGTAAATGTGTTTGTAAAGAATAAATAAAATGAATGAGGTTGAGAGAGAGAGATAAGAATTCGATGGTGGGAGTGAAGAGATGTTAGAGAGTGCCTTTTTTTTTAGTTTACGAGAGTGTGATTAAGTGTGAAAAGTGTATGAATCAAAATGTGAGTAGTGAGTGAGAGAGAAAGCCTACAGTGACTTTATGAGAGAGAAAGAGAGAGTAGTTGTTTTTTTTTTCTCTTTTAGGACATGCAACCAATAGGAGGTGAGATAGCAATTAATGTGCTGAAAAATAGGAGAGAAAAAAGCAAAAAACAAGAGAGAATTAACGGGTGGGGTCACGGCTTGACTAGGATTAGGGCAAAGGGAACTTTTGTCTTTTCACTTAAGGTTAGCAAGAGTGGAATAGTAATTTCATAGCTTTAATTAAAATTCGTAAAGCCAGATTATAACTATATACGATTATAAGCAAAAATGCGCGCGAAATTTTGGAGTAACTAAAAATTCTATAATTAATCAAACGACATTCATATTAATAAAAAATAATTATCCTAGACATTCATATTAATAAAAAATAATTATCCTACATTGAGATAATCATGTTCTCAATCACCAAGTCGCAAGAATTCAAAGTGTTAATCCTAACAGAGAAAAATAAGAGTATCAGAAAAATTGGGATTGGAAGGTAAGGGCGCTAGCCGTAGGCGTCATTGTTTTGAGAGACACATCTATTCAGTATGTCTAAAATTTTTAAATCAATATCAAAGAACTTACCATTAATTAATTAAATTACTTGTTATTTTTGTAGCTTTCTATCTTATTATTTATATATGATGTCCATCTAATTCATATCATAGAGACTCTATGCCTCTTAACATGTTTTCTTTAAATGCCCCAAAAACGCGCTTCATTTAGGTGCTCCCACCGGAAGAGATTATATATACACAATAAAACTCAACAAAAATGAAAAATATTACTTTAAGTTAGTTTAGCATAAATAAAATATTTTTTTTTTGTATTTACTAGATAATTTTATACGTTTTAAATTGAGGAAGTTCAAATGCTCCTCTAATTTAAACTATAATTTGAATCCATGCAAATTTTATATTTTTGCCAAAATGTGAAACAATTTTGCAACTAAATTAGTATAACATCAACACATTTTTCTTATCATGGAAACAATTTTGTAACTAATATGAATTATTAGTTGGATTTAAGTTGCTATGTTAATGTTTCACTCGGAAATAACAAACAATGTTTCTTAATAGTTGGCACATGCAGTTAGGAACCATGCCGAAAGTAGGAATTTAACATCCACCGAAACTGGCATTAAACAATATAAGTTACATGATTGCTCTTCTATATAAGCAGTAGAAAACAATTCCATATCAATATAAATTCATCTTTCACTATTTTTTTTTCAAATATCAAAGATCCAATCTCCAATAAGGTACTTCTCTTGTCTTTCTACAATATTATTTTAATTTTAAATTCATTTATTTAATTGAATTTTCATGGGTTAATACTTTATTTTTCTTCGTTAAATGTCTATCAAATTTATATATCCATTGAAAAATATACAACACCTCAAAATATCACTACAAACATCGATATCTTGTATTAATGATCATATAAATATAATGATTTGCAAGAAAAAATTATGAAGTTTATATGTGAAGTATTTTTGCTATCATTGGCAATCATAGTGTTGCAATCAAGCGTAGCATTCGCATGAGAATTCGACAGTTCAAATAATGTCAAAACAGGTACATTTTATACAAAAACGTTTGCATTGAAACCAGGAAAGGTTATTAGAAAAAATTTCTTCGATGTTGAGTTTCAAGAGGCCACATTGGAATTAAGAATTTTAAAGCCGAGCTTGTTGATGAACATGGGAATTCTTTACCATTGCATGAGGCTTACCTACACCATTATTTTGTTTTAAGATATTTTGAAAATGTCACAATGTCAGATCATGCTAATAAAAGTCAACCCATCTATGGTAAGTACTTTAGGAGAAATGATGGTGGGTGCCAAGGTAGTGTTAATTCAGTTTCTTGGGGACTTGGAGCTGATGCACGAAAAACTAGCTCAGAACTACCGGATCCATTTAGAGTAGAAGTCGGTACACACCCTGAGAATGTCCCAAACGAGTATAATGAAGAGAAGTGGTTATTCAATATCTTGGTCATTGACACACGTGGCACACAAGATAAAAAAGGTTGCTCCCAATGTAGATGTGACCTTTACAACGTCAAAAATAAAGATTTAGCAAACATAACAGGTGTTGATGGAAAACCATTGCCAAGTGATTATAAAGGGGGAATCTTTTGTTGTGAGAAGAAATCTCAATGCAAACTAGAAATGGATATATTAAAGAGAAAAAGAGAAAAGCTTCCGTTAAATATACAGTAACATGGGTAGACTGGGATCAATATCAAGTGCCTCTCAAATTTTATATACTTGATGTTACTGATCAGGTGACATATAATGGCTCTGAACCAATTCACAATTGTTTGGTAAGTAACAAGTATTTTGTTTAAATTAAATGTGAAAATTCATACATCATGTATTTCGTATGGTTACATTCATTACGATAAGTATTTATATTAACCAAGAAATATTAATTATGAAATGAAATGAGTTTTAATAGCTTGTTTGATTATATAATAAATGGTCAACAAAACTTTTTTAACTTATTGTAGGTAGAGTATTCCATCACTCCACAAAATACTGATGTTGGACAATATCATATTAAGAAAACAAAGATCCCAATGCAAAAGGGTGGTAATCTCATCTATTCTACGGCTCATGTGCATTTAGGAATTGTTAATGCAACTTTGTATAGGGAGGTAAGGATTAATTTTTGTTCTTATTTTTATTAGTCCTTACAATTAAGTATAATTTTTCTAGCTATGTCTTCCATGTTTCTTTATTAAGCAATATAGTTTTCTTGATTCTTTATCATCTTAAGAGCTAAAATTTTTAAAGATATATTTTTCCTAATTTTATTGTATTTTATTTATTTTTTAAACTAGGATGGTACGGTGTTATGTGAAATTCAGCCAATATATGGAACAGAAAGAGAATCGGGAAATGAAAAAGATTATGCTGTTGGAATGTTTTGTTGCTATCCAAAACCAGGCTCTATTAAGATTAAGGATGACGAAATATTAATCGTTGAATTTTTACATGAAAACACATATAATACCGGTCTTATGGGACATTTTTATGTTTATTTGGCAGACGAATTATCAAAAGATTTTAAATTTTATTAAACACAACTATTGTTTATTTATCCCCTCTATATTTGTATTGTATAAAATATGTATATATAATCTAAAAAATAGTAGAAATATCAATTAAAAATAAATTTATATAAAAGCATGACTATGTTGTATACTATTACATATTACTTTGTCACAAATAAAAACATTAAATATATTAAAGAAAAAAGCCCTATTATTATAAAAGAATAGGGTAAAGTCTTTTTTATATCTCTAAGATTTGAAAAAATTTAAAAATAATCCTATTCAATTTTATCCTTAACATTTCAGATAAGCTTCAATTATACCCTTAATGTTAATTTTTCAACAGTCAACTGTTAGTCAATATTTTTTTTCGAATTTTACCCAAAACTAAAACCAGAAAAAGAAGCAGTAGTGACACCACCACCATCATCCCCTCCTTTGATGGCAATTATCGCTGTCCTCCAAATATCACCACATTGTCTCTTTATCCATCCCTATCTTCAAGCTCGCCCCCATCGCCTCCCTTCCGCGTCCCCTTCTAACATCTGGATCTTCCTTTGCTTCCTCATTCGTGTAAGATCCCATTTTTTACGATATGGTTACTGCATAATGACTTCGTCCGGCTAACGAATTTTTATGAATTTCTTCTTTTATTATTTTAAACATGTGAGAATATGATTATTTCATCTTGATTTACATTCCTGGTTCAGTTGAATAGTGCTTATTGAATATCGGTGATGTGCGCTTTTTCGCCACGGTTCACTCGTAATTTAAGTATCGGACGAATGTAAAAATGTTTCGGTTCGCAAAATATTCCCAAAGAGGATTCAATGTTTGTTTTTTCCTCCCTCCTTGATGTTGAATAGTTGAAGATGCCCTTAACCCTAACCCTAGTTACTACCGGCCACACATGACCATTTCTCTCTCTTACTTTTGCATTTCAACCACCCATCTAATGCTCCTCCTTGTACCATTAGCCACAACAAAAGTGGAATCTCCACTCCCCATGTAGCTGAGCCCCAATGAAACCCTAATTCCTTCATGAATTCTTATGAAACAAAATCCTAAAATCCTTCATGCCCTTATCTCATGTCTTGTTGCCCCATTTTCTTCACTGTCTATTGCCCTTTATCGTGGCCTCTCTCTCCCTCTCTTAGCCTCACCAATATGAAATTTTTATTTCCCTAGTTCTTAACCTCTTCAAGGTAAGAATAACTAGGTCAAAGAAAAACCCTTGCCACCACCGTGAGCTCCACCACGGGCTCAACACCACCGAAGCTAGCATCACGCCAACATCACCTTCATCATCATCATCATCATCAACATCTTCTTCTTCTTCTTCTTCTTCTTCTTCTTCTTCTTCTCACACTCTTGACTCAACGGTAAGTGAAATACCTAGTCTTATTCATCAATAAACTTCCATAGTAACAAATATCATCTTTGTTCATTCTTATGTTCTAACCATTCTCCTTGAAGATGTTGAGTGTTGCACCATAGTCTTTCCAAGATCATGTTTTTAAAGAGGTAATGGTTTATCTCTTCTCTTCCTCTTGTCACGGCCTAAACACATGCTTCTTGCATGATGTTTATTTTTTCTATTCGTTTTTAGCAAGTGATACGCTCTGATCTCGGCAAGTGCATCGAATCGTACAAGTAATACCACGATGAAGTGGGTATCGTTCCCACGAGGAATAAAGGACCAAGCAATACTACCTATCAATTACTCTAATCAGATCAAAATAAAACATTGAGAGGATGATGGTGATGAACACGAAAATAATAGAAAAAGAGGGCAGAGAATTACTTGTGATTAAATTAATGGAATGAGATGTTAAGAGCTTTGGAGATGTTTTTCCCTTGAGGGCCAATGCATACATTCGAATATTAACTCTAGGTTCTCAGTTATCAAGCTCAACGAATCTAGTGTAACTAACCCCTAATCTTTTAGTAACTTAATTTCTAATTACTTAATCAAAAGCTAATCTCTTAGTCAATTAATCAAATAACTAGATGAAGATCTGATTCCGATTCTAATCCTTATGAGTCTCAAAAGTGATCCTAGATTAGATTAAATGTCACTCTATCCAAACTAGTTCTAATCCAATTTTAACCCACAGAATTTTAGTTGC
>JASCZI010181679.1:10548-23816 GCA_036250425.1 Stylosanthes scabra
TGGAGTGGACAAGGACCAATGATGTTTGGGAAGGACGTACGGAAGGGATTTGTGTATGCATTAGAAGGTGTTTATTACAATGTAAACTCTTTGAGCTATCTATTATGGTGGACTCATAGCAGAGGTAATGGAGAAGGAGGTTCTTCTCTGAAAAACAAAGCTGTGTCTATGTGCTATGATATATATTCAATGTTGGATAGTTTGGATGATGAAACCTTTGTTATTATTTAATTTGTTCTTTTTGTTAGTTACATGATCTTTTAATTGTGAATTATAACATTTCATGTGACTAAGTACTTTTGCAGTTTTATTTCTGATGGAAAAAGCAATCCAATAATAATTATGCAGAAAGCAGGTGGCAATACTAATTCTATTTAAGAGTATCTAACTCGCTCGAATTGGATTGACAATCCTACACGCAGCAGAGCGGATTTGTTTGCGGATAGGGTTGGGTTAAAATTTAGACTCAACCCTCTCTGCCCAACCCGCACCTCATATATAATATATAATTTTATGGAAAATATTAGGATTGAGAATAGAACACATATATAATCTTAGTTATATAAAAAAGTCTTAACCACTCAACTATGATTTTAATTTATATTTTTTATACATTGAATATATAAAAGATTCTTCCATTTTTATGTTATTTGTGATTTAGTTATGTTATTTAAGTTGGACTAATTTACCATGGTGCCACGGTTTGTAAAACTTATTACAAAAATACCACTGTTTTGAAACATATTACCCAACTACCATCATTTTGACACGGTGGCAGCTGGGTTTTTTTGACCAAAGCTGACTCGGATGCGCCAACACGCCTAGCGCCTTCAACTATGAAAGCTCCAAACCAGGTAGCGTTTCAGCATGGAGGCATGTCCATCTAAAGCATCACGTTGGAGGAGGCGTAACACGCAAAAGCGCCTTTTACCAGTGTTGCGAAGCTTGAAAGCACTCCATCCCACGCCTATTTGGCTTCGGAGGGCATAGCAGTGTGTTGTAGCATTGGATAAGCATTATTTGACAGGTATGACGTGTATATATCTATGCATCTTTTTCCTCACATTTGTTACTTGTATATGTTAATATGTATGTATATATGAGGTTAAAAGAAAAAAGAATTAAAGTTTCTTTAATTGAATCCTTTTTAGTAAAAAAAATTCACAGAAGCTAGATAACTAATGATGACAAAAGTTGCATCCATCATAAGGGAATGTGGAAGAATATTCCATTTAAATAATATAAAAAAGAATTATTTTCATGCCGAACTTGTTTTCGCCTTTAAATTACTAGAGATTACAACTTAGAGTGTTGTTCAATCTAAAACAAAAGCAACATGATACATAATTCATATAAATAAAACCAAAATATACAACTACTTTAAGTTCATAGATACTAAATGACACTGACTAAAATCTCAGGAGATAGTTTATAATAAGCTTTACAAAGCATCAAGCCAAGAAACTCATCTTCTCCACTCCTCAATTAAGAAGGATCCTCCTTCGTATTATTTAGCTTCTTATATACCTCCTATAATATACATCTCTCATTATTTCTGTTGTTAGAAATTATATATGATCACTATAACAAGTTAAATGCAAAATTTAAATTTTGAAGATTGTCGTCAATGCTTATCCATGTCTCTTCCATCCTTGTAATTTAAAATTGTAAGTTTTGATTATTTAATTTTTAGAATGAGGATTATATGTGGTTGAAAATGGAGGGCAAGAGGTGTTTTTGCGTGTCTTGCCTTCTCCAACATGATGCCTTAGGTGGACACGCCTCCATGCTGAAAACGCTACCCGATTTGGCACCTCAACAATTGAAGGCGCTAGGCGTGTTGGCGCATTCGAGTCAACTTTGGTAAAAAAAAGCCCAGCTGCCACCGTGATAAAACGGTGGCAGCCGGGTAATATGTTTCAAAACAGTGACATTTTTGTAATAAGTTTTACAAACTGTGGCACAATGGCAAATTAGTATTTAAGTTGCACTTTTAAATTGTATATTTAATATTATATTTTTAATATTATTTGATTTGCTATTTTTTTGTCAACCCGCATATAGGGTTGGGTACCCACGGTTTAGTGCGGGTAGGGTTAGGATTGAGAGATTCTCAATCCGCGAATAGGATATGATTGAATTATAAATGAAAATTCAACTCGCGGATAGGGTTAAGATTAAAACTAAACCCTATCCTACCCTATCCTATTCATTGTCAGGCCTAGCAAAAAATTACTATAGATAGATGTCTCTTCTCTCTTTGTTACTATAAATCTTCTAGTTTTTTATACTGAAACTTTACCACTTAATTTTAATAAGGCATAGACAATAATATAAAACAAATGGTATTAATAATTATTATATAATATTGGTAGGATTTGAAATCACAAAAGAGTGCAAGCAAGTAAGCCATCTTTTTAATGAGAGAAGCAAGAAGGCTGTTATCAATTGTTAAAAGAAAGAATAAAGGAAAAAATACATTATTTATTAGGTCACCAGATCTTGCTTAAACTTTGGTTTGAAGGATGAAGCAACATGGTTTGTGACAATGATCATAAACAATACGAATGGACAGCTTCATGCATTTTGGATTATTTGTGACAGTAGGAGGAAGCTATCACCAGTTCCTCCCTCCTTTACCTCTTTAGAGCAACTCCAGTCCTTCGTCCCTTTTCTCAAAAGATATCAAAAAAATCATAATCATGCGTTGGAAAACAATAGAGGGACGAGGAGAGAGAAGATAAAGTCCCTTGGTAAAGGGACAAAGAAAGAGAAAATTGTTTCATTATTTTAAATTTTTAATAGTAAAAAATCATTTTGATTTTTTCAAACTCCAAATTAAATATTTTATTATCTTAACGGCTCTTTTAATTTTATATTTAATGACTATATTTTTTAATGTAAAAAATAATTTAATCATTTCTATAAATACCAATCACATACATTTTCATTTTTACAATTCACTTCAATTTACATCAATCTCTTAAAATCTCTTCCACCAAAACTTTACTTATATTTCTGTTGCCATTTCAAAAATGGATCCAAACCAGATCAACTCTTTTTTTTAACTACTTACAAAATTTTTCACAAAATTCAAATTCCCATCAATCTCAACCTTCAAACTCGCAAAATCTAAATCAAAACTTCACTTCACCAAATACCTTTCAAAATTCAAATCCACAAAACCTTCATAATTTCAATTTTCAAGTTCCTTACAATAATCAATTTCCTATTTTCCAACCACAAAACCAAAAATTCACAACATGATAATTTCAATTTTCAAGTTCCTTACAATAATCAATTTTCTATTTTTCAACCACAAAACCAAAATCCACAACATGATTGTTGAGGATCAAAGAAATACCTATGCAGGAAATTTTGCGCTTGGCCAAGAATACGATGATGGAAAATGGCTTATCACAATCTTAGTTGGGAGAAGAAAGCGTTGCACCATACCACCAATTTCTCCAAAGAAATGCTCAACTTCGGAATAGGCAGAAGTATCGACAATTAAAGGAGGATTTGATTGAACACATTTGGCAATTTCATAATGCACGTCGTTAATCGTAGATTTGAACTATGTTTTATTTTATTAAGTAATGTTGCAAATTAGTTAAACTTTGAATTTTGTATTATGTTATTATTGTTATTTATGAAATTATTAATTTTTTGTCATTTATTTATTATTTTATAGTAATGCATTATTTTTAATCTAAACATTATAATAATATTATCAAATAAATAAATTTTGTTTGAGTTTTTATTTTTATTTTAATTAATTAAATAAGTGGGATCACAATGGGGACTCATATGAATCCCTTGCATTGGAGAAGGGAGGAAATGTTTTGATTCTTATTCAGTGTTTATGACGTAAAAACTGATGTAGAATTACTTTTTTATGACAGGTGGGTCAGGAATAGGAATTGGGGATGGTTCCCCGAGTTGCTCTTAAGAAAAAATTAATTAATAGTACAAAAATAAAAATCAATCCAACTAAGGACCACAAAAAAAAAAAAACTTTATCATCTTTGAAATTACCCTTTTATCCTATTTCATTTTTTCTTTTTTTTCCTTCTAATCCGACCAGTTCCCCATCTTACTGGTCATTTATATTCTAAATTCTATTTTATTTTAAATTTTAAATTTTATATTCTAAATATTAAATCATTCTATACGCATAAGTTAATTTTTTATTTCTCTTTTAAATATTCTTTAAAGTTAAATTTTGGATTTTTATTTTTTTTAGTTTATATCTTTTTAATATTTAATTATTAGCTGATTTTTAAATTTATTAACTAAATTAGTATTGACTGGCATAACTCTTTCAATAAATTATAGAGTATACGTTTAGAGAATGGATAATCATTCAATCAACCCTCTGACTGGTCCAACTGATCATAGAAATAGAAGTTTAATAATTTCATTAACATGGCCATACTTTACTTAATCATTATTTTCAGAAGAATTTATTTGTTTGATATTGACCAATAAAAAAAAGAATTTATGTATTTAATGCCGACTATGCATGGTTCATAATAACAGCTACTCGGTGCAGCATTCCATTCCATAGATCTGTTCCATATATTTATTATATACACGTTCTTCATACACTACTCCCCTTATAATAAATTCGTTTTAATTAAAGCTTTTTAGTTTTTATGACCAACTTTTTTATTTTTTTTTAAAAAATATTAGAGAGCCAACACATTATAACCAATAAAGAACTAATATAATTACGAATGATAAATCATATAAATTTTAGATGATAGCTTAATTTTAAATATATGAGTTATGAATTAGATGCTTAATTATTGGCTATTTAATGACTTTTTAAAATTGATTTTGTAGTACTGCTTAATATTTTATTATTGTGGTCAACGTAATTGAATGTATTTTTTTGTTGTTGTTTATTGTTAATTATCTTTTACTGTATTTTAGTTGTCTTCACTTACGCAGTTACGCGTACTCAACGTGTGTGTTGCGTTTTTCCAAATACAATTATACTAAATTAAAATGAAAAAATTAACGTGCATGTAATCCAAAGTAGTATCATTCGTAATTGTTTCTTTGAATGTCCATGGTGACTGTTTTTTTTCTTTATGGTATTTTCTAATCTAAGTAGGTTTAGGTTAATTTGATGCAGATTTGCGATTTGAGCTATACACAAAGTTAATTTAAACTTCTGATATTTATCTAAGCAAATTATTGAATTAATCCGTATATACCAATCTGAATTAGTTTATTATATATACCTTTATTCCAAAAGAAGGTTGATATCTCCAGAATAATATTAATAGTCGGATCCATAAACTTTTCCGTATAGCTTGATTTATTTTAAGAATAAGAATTAGTAATATTAATTTCTGTCCTTCACTTTCTCATACACAAATATCTTTTATTTATTAGTATTAAAGTTTATTGCTTGCAATCAAAGTTTAAAGTTTATACCATAGTTTATCAGATGCGAGGGATTAGTCTCTAGTCTTTTCTGCTAAAGATGATGTTTTAATACCAAAAATGACATGTCAATAAGTGAGGATGACAAAAAAATGTTATTCCATGGAATTTAGAGATAAGACGAATCGTGTACCATTCTTGAATAAGAAATTCCATTCCAAAAAAAAAAAAAAAATTAAGTTACAATGGCTCAATCTACAAAGTAATTAACTTTAAAATATATATGATATGATTGAAAAATAAAGGGCATAAAACTGATGATAACTACAAACTGCGTTCCAAAAAATTGTCGTTAAAAAACTCATATTTTTATATGAATCGAACAGATAAATATAAATCATATTTTTAATAAATTTTGAAAGCTAGTGATTCCATTGAGATAAAAGAAAAATTATACTCACAAATTAAAAGAGATATATCAAATTTATAGGAAATAAAAAAATAATTATGTGTACTACTATATATCTATATACCCTTTGTTTTGTTTTTTTATTTTAATTTCTGTGTTAAAATTTTTTTAATAAAAAATTAATTGATTATTGATTAATTTTTTTTGTTAGTTATCAATTTTTTTCATATAATAATAATAATAATAATAATAATAATAATAATAATAATAATAATCACACTTACAATTAATTATGAATATATTAAGTTAATAACATATTTGATTTAATTATTATTTATCTGAAAAACCATACAAAACCAAGCACATACTCAAATTATCCAGGAAAACTCATTTTATAATTTATACAGTGGAACATAATAATTAAATTCAAAAGGGATAAAACAAAATAAAATCATATGCTTAATGATTAAATTTGCTCTCCCTGTAGTTTTTTATTTTATTTTTTTATTATTTTTTACAGAAGAAGACAGGAGCTTTTTCTTTGCCATTAGCTAGTGCATGTGCTTGTGAGTGAGTGGAGGAAGCAGAGAGAGACTGTGTCTTGTGTGAAGGGAGAGACATTACCCCTTCTCAATTCTCAAAGTCGTCTCCACGTTCTTCTTTGCACATCTCATGCCACACACACTGTTGCTGCTGTGTCTTTAACTGTTTCCATATCCCGCAAATTAAGCCTTTCCTTTTTCTTTTTCCTTTTTTATTTTTCCCCTGTTGAATTTTGAAAGCTCTTGTGAAGCTTCTAATACGTTTAAACTAGTCCTCCAAATACCCTTTACTCAGATTTTGGTAAAGTTTTTATCTTTGGTATACGGGTTGTGGTTTTTGCTAGTTTTGGAGATCTGGGTGTGCTGCATTTTGGACTTGAATTTGTGTTCTCAGGTTGTGGAAATTGCAAGTGATAAATCTGGGTCATAATGCCGATGGGTGCTCCTTGATTTGTCTTCTGCTGCAAATTGAAGAAAAGGTTTTGTTTTGTTTTAATTTCTGAGCTACCTTTCTCTTTTGGCCATTGTGAATTTCGCTTTACCTTTAGTATTTGTCAGGTTCTGTTAAGTGTAGCTTGCAAAAGTTCCCAACTTTGATAAAAGTAGTTTATGGGGTATTGACTTTTTGCTGCTAAGCTAAGCTTTTGTTTTCGGGAGTTGGGTCTTATTGGTTGTTAGAATTTGAGGTTTGGGAGAAATTTTGAGCATTTTGTGGCGGCGGAAGAGTTGATGATGATCTGAAACCCCGGGTTGATGCTTGATCTGGAGTGTTGAATATGTTGGTTATGTGAAAAAAAGATTGGAGATTTATGAGTGTTATTGAATTTTGGAAGTAGTGATGGGAGTGTCATAGCAATATAGCAAGCACATTTTTGTTGTTGTTGTTGAGGGGAGATTCATAGAAGCTATGGCTTCAACCTCTCCTTCTCCAAATGCTTCACCTTCTGCAATTCCTCCAGAATCTTCTGCTAATCCACCACCACCATCGCCATCATCTCCATCACCACCATCACCACCATCATCTCCATCTTCTCCATCTTCTCCTTCTAAGCCAAATCAGACCTCTGATAGCCCTGCTCCTTCATCTCCTTTTACCCCTTCTTCAGCTTCACCTCCTTCAGTTCCTGCAACACCTCCTACCCCATCCCTTTCACCTCCACCATCATCTACTACACCTCCACCAAATCCATCCCCTCCTGCACCACCAGATTCTCCACCACCCTCACTACCAGCATCGCCTCCACCTTCAGTTGCAACCACACCACCACCACCATCTGCCACTGCTGCCCCTCCTCCTGCCAATACTTCGCCTTCGGTTCCAAGTTCATCCCCACCACCTCCCACAGCCAGTTCCCCTCCTCCTCAATCCTCACAAGCGCCTCCTAAATCAATTCCACCTCCTTCTCAACCAGTTTCACCATCTCCTCCACCTCCAGCCAATGTGCCAAGGCCAACACCATCCGCCTCTTCTCCGCCGAAGGGAAAGCCACCAGAAAGCTCCCCTTCGCCTCCTTCACAACATGCTTCCCCTCCGTCTGTTTCTAAACCTGCTCCTTCCACTGATGTTCCCCCTCCATCAACATTGCCATCTACTCCTCCTGCACCTCCTTCCAAAGATGTCCCCCCTCCATCCACATTGCCATCAACTCCTCCTTCAGTGCCTTCGGCATCTTCTCCATCATCTTCGCCTCGTCAACCTGATAATAGAACAGCAACTGAGGCTCCAGCTGAGTCCTTACCCTCTTTTCCTACTGAGAAACCCACTGCTAAACCAACTAATGATGGAACCAATAGTATAACCTCGAATACACCATCTTCACACTCAAAAGGGTTAGGTTCTGGAGGAGCTGTGGCTATTGGCATTATAGCTGGCTTTTTTGTTCTCAGCCTTGTTGTTATGGCTGTGTGGTTTTCAAGGAAAAGGAAGAAGGGAACGGGACCAAAAGCTGGTTATACTTTGCCTTCGCCTTTTCCCTCATCTCACAATTCAGGTATTGCATTCTGCACTTCTATCCATTAATTATGTAAGCTCATGTTGGTTGTTATTACATCTTTGTTGTCAACCTTGATTATTATATGTGCTCTTAGCATTGTCCTTGATGTGTACAAATATGGGATAAATTCATGTGTTTGTACTCTTAGTAGTGTCCTTCATAACTAAGTGTGTGGAAATATTTGATGAATTCAGCTGATTACAAATGTGTTTATAGGCAGCTTTATGAACTAGTTAATAATTGAAATGTGTAAAATTTTCCTAGAATGTGTAAAATTTTCCTAGAATATATATAATTTTTAGTGTGTGTATGTGTTGTGTTCTAGCAGAGTCCATGTGTACTCAAATGTGTGACTAACTAAGCTGATTACAATGATTTTAAGTGTAATAATTAGTTATTTCTTGACTTTACTTTGTTCCCAAAAGGTTTGAATTTTTGTTGTATATATTATGTTTGAAGTGGCACTCTGTGAATGGCATTTGTTTGTAGGCAGCTTTATAAAGTACTTAATAATTGAAATCGTGAAATGTGCAAAATTTTGCTATAATGTATACAATCTTTTAAGAAATATTGGTATTCTCTATTCGGGGCTAGGTACTTTATTCTTGAGGCCACAATCACCAGCCAACTACTTAGGTAGTGGTTCTGGTAGTGATTTTGTGTATTCACCATCAGAGCCAGGTGGTATGAGTGGTTCGAGATCATGGTTCACATACGAAGAGCTTATCCAAGCTACAGATGGTTTTTCACCGAAAAATCTACTGGGAGAAGGTGGATTTGGTGCTGTCTACAAAGGTATTCTCTTTGATGGAAGAGTAGTGGCTGTGAAACAGCTTAAAATTGGTGGTGGGCAAGGGGAACGCGAATTTAGAGCAGAAGTTGAGACTATTAGCCGTGTACATCATCGCCATCTTGTTTCCCTGGTGGGATATTGTATATCTGAGCATCAAAGATTGCTTGTCTATGACTATGTTGCTAATGACACACTTCATTACCATCTTCACGGTAAGTAAGCAAGATATCTCTGTGATTCAGTAATTCAAATAAATAAGAAAATGTATTAGACAGTAGCTATTAACAACTTATTACAAGTTTACAACTTCAATAGACATATTTTATATCCACTTTGGTTGAACCGTGCGAAAAATATGAAGTCCATTCTTTAGCATCAAAACTAATCATATTTTGCTCTTCTTATTATTTAAATATTTTGGAGGTGAACTTAAAAGAACTCTTAGAAAAAAAAAATTATGCATTATGCATTTAATGATTGTGCATCTTGCAAGTAGATACACAAAATTGTTCCCTGTATATTTTCATTAATATATGTTAATATTTATGTAAACTTTGATCTTTAGCTTAATCAGTAAATTTAAAACTTTTACAGGTGACAACAGACCAGTTTTGGATTGGCCTACCAGAGTCAAGGTTGGTGCCGGGGCTGCTCGAGGAATAGCTTATCTACATGAAGACTGTAAGTTTCTTCATTGTTTTTCCTAATCTTCTGTATTTTGTCACTATCCACAGTAACGGGATTTTCTTTGTACTAAGGGTGTCTTTTAGACTCAGAAACATTCTTATAAAATACAAATATTTTTCTTATAACTAGTTACATTGAAAATTTTGAAGGACAACATTGTATTCATGTTAATTTTAAATTTAGAACTATTTGTGTTTTAGTTGTTGATCATTTTTTTTCAGCAGAATATTTCTTTATCTTCTTCATCTCTGTTTCTTACTTTGTTTTTAATTTATTTATCAGGCCATCCACGCATTATTCATCGTGATATTAAGTCATCGAACATCCTGCTTGACAATAACTTTGAAGCTCAAGTAAGCCACATTTGAACTCTTACAACATAATTGGTCAGGGAATAAGCAAGTTTTCATGCTTCATTGCCAGCTTGAATCACATTTGCTCCTCCAAATTTATATATTGGTGTTTTGTTTTGTTTTTAAATAATCTTACTATTTTTTGGATGATTTGGCTAACAGGTTTCAGACTTTGGGCTTGCAAAATTAGCACTGGATTCAAATACACACGTTACTACCCGCGTGATGGGAACCTTTGGGTAGGTAACATGTGTTTATGTGTAGCTTGATTAGTGATCTTTCATACCTTGTTGTTGAGGCCTTTTTCTGCTTGTGAAATTGCAGGTACATGGCACCAGAGTATGCAACAAGTGGAAAATTGACTGAAAAGTCCGATGTATATTCCTTCGGTGTAGTGCTTTTGGAGCTAATTACTGGTCGAAAGCCTGTCGATGTCTCTCAGCCGATTGGTGACGAGAGCCTGGTTGAATGGGTAATTCCTATGTTACAACTAACATGGCTTTGCTTATCATCATAACTATTGAAATTTATAGCATACATTTAGAAACATTAGATTCCAAGGCTTTACTTAGTTACTAGGCAAACTTCTTCCCAGGCTCGACCTCTGTTGATCGAAGCACTTGACAACGAGGACCTCGATATTTTGGTGGATCCAAGACTGGAAAAGAACTACAATAGAAATGAAATGTTCCGGATGATTGAGGCTGCTTCAGCCTGTGTTCGTCACTCGGCAATAAAGAGGCCACGGATGAGTCAGGTAGTTTGTTCTCTTGTTCTTGAAATGTTCCTTTTACTCAACTTCAATGATACTAACCATGCATGTATTTCACACAACACTTCCCAGGTGGTAAGAGCTTTAGATTCCTTAGACGAATTTACTGATCTCAACAACGGAATGAGACCGGGGCAGAGTTCGGTCTTCGATTCTGGGCAACAATCTGCACAGATCAGAATGTTTAGAAGGATGGCTTTTGGTAGCCAAGATTACAATTCCAGTTTCTTTAATGAGTCTCAAAGTAGCTGGATGAGTAGAGAGCAACACGATTCAACAACCATGAATAGATCCGGACCTAGGAATATTTGAGATGATGATGATGATGATGATTGGTGGCTAGATCCTGCGGTGTTGTAACTCTTTGTAAATCTCATAAGTATCATTTTTTTTTTAACCCTATTTTTGTTTCTTTTGCCAACATGATTTTGCTTGTTATGGTATGATGCCTTCTATTCTTTTGTAATTTAGGTCATTTGTTACATTACTACTAGTATTTATTTATAAGTTTCAGTGATTAATGATATAATATAATACCATGTATTAGTTTATGATCAATCTGCAACACATATTGGACCTTTGATTTGCTAATTTTGAGAGTGAAATAGGGAGAGTAAGGTCAACCAACATCGAGTTATCATTAATTTGACCGAAAATTCTCGACTATATCATGGGAAGAAACTAGAAACAACCACCTTAAAAGTTAAAACTTGAAACTCAAGGCAAGTTCATTGTGCAATGTGGTCTAGCTGTCTCATTGATTGAGCGCCTAAATGCATCATCATCAACATATATACAGCTCGGTTAGACATCACCTCATTAATTTACAAACCATAGATATTTCATATTTCACTTTTATTTCAGATATTAAATACGTATCAATCAATTGTTTACATAAAATAAGATTCCAAAACACTTTAAACATGTGGTTTTGCATAAACTATTATTTGTTACACACTAACACAGTTTAAGTTTAGATATCACCTCATTAATAGACTTGCATTCAGATGGTGGGTTTTCAAGTTTGCATTCTCATCTGTCATCTCTATATATTTCCTTGAGGTAAGGTAAAAAGGTAAAAAAAATATAATGCCTATATATTTTTGTTAAATTGTGCCTAATAAAATTTTTTAGTCAACGTCAGCCAATAAATAATGGGATGATCGTTAATTTAAAAAAAAATAAAATTAATTATCCAAAATAATAATAATCAAATATTATTTAAAATGAAACAAATTAATCATTTAACACATTAAAACTTATCATTCAAATTTCAAAAAAAAAAAAAAAGAAATTGGTTGATATTATTCACCAAATTATTCATCACCAATATTTTCTCATTTTTGTTAGGTGTTTCTTTTTCTTATTTCCGAAATTTCTCTTAGGGTAAGTTGGACTTTATTCTTTAACCTTGAATTTCTTAAATAAAAAAATGATCGATATATTATTTATTTCTTTAGTCTGGTATGCCAAAAATCCAAAAGGGTTTATGAGAGGGTGAATGGGATGCGATTATGAATTGCGAAATTGTTTGCATCCAATTAGCAACGTATTAAGCAAAAAAAAACCCCCTTATTTTCATCCTATCACCAAATTTATATTCGTCGTTTTGGTAAACAGGAATCAATCTATCGAAGATCCCCAACGAAGTAAACGACACTGCGCAGCTTCACTCACAACTCGCCGCCGCCACATAAACCAGCAGAAGCTAAGTTGCAGAGCAGAGCAAAATGGGGGACGAAGCTCAGAGAGCTAAGAAAGAAGCGGCGTCGTCATACGACTACGACGGCGACTCTCGATGGGCCGATTATTGGGCCAACGTCCTCATCCCTCCTAACATGGCCTCCCGCCCTGACGTCATCAACCACTTCAAGCACAAATTCTACCAACGCTACATCGTAATCGCTTTTCTTTTTCCCCCTTCAAAATTCTTCTAATTTTGTAAGCTAATCCAAACATGGACTTGACATTCTGGATTTTCAACTGTGCTTCGTGCTCCACAGGATCCCGATCTCGTCGTAGAGCCAATGTCCTCTAGCACTAGTTCCTCCCTGCCGCCGCGTTCTTCTTCTACCACCTCGTCTTCTACTACTTCATCCAACGCTAACCTTCGTTCAAGAAGTAATTCAGGTTCACTTTCTCTCTCTCTCTCTCTCTTTCTTTTTTCTTTTACTTTTTGTTTTTAAAAAATATTATTTATTATTTATTTTGTGTGTGTTTGTGTGCATGTTGCAGCTAATAGATCTTCAGGAACATATGCGACACAAGGTCCCAATGCAGCGCCTTTGCGTTGGGATCGCCAAACCGTTCAGTTTTCTGTT
>JASCZI010181679.1:23826-35548 GCA_036250425.1 Stylosanthes scabra
CACTCTTAATTTCATGCTTCTTTCTCTTTTTATGCTCCATAAGGTTTTAGCTAAAGGATTAGGTTTTAATTTGATTAAATTGTGAATTTTCTCTTCCTATTGAGTATTGACTGAAGTCATGACTTATTAGCTAAGAGAAGGAAATATGAGTTGGAGTTAAGAAAGTTTAGTTTATGCTTTATTAATATTGTTAAATGACTGAAAATGTGGGTTTTGATTTTCTTACAAGTGGAACTAGGGAGTAGTGCTTTGTATTTTAGGAAGCTGTTCATGTCAATCATATGCTACTGCTGGTTACAGTTGTTTTTCCTAATGTTCAAAATTTTCATGCTGAGCCCTTAGATTTGAAGCATCAGGACAAGGATTTTGTTGTATGACGCATTTGAATTGCAAATTTGCTGAGGTTGCTTATGTGCTGGCTCTTATTGAATCTCATTTGTGTAGGTTTTTGTTGTGGCTGCCCTTTCACTCATTCCACTGGTGCCGGGACATCTTTCTAATAGGGCTTATCGACTTTCTTTTTTGGGTACCACATGCTCTTCTCTGTTTTCCTTGTACTCATTATATGGGGTAAGCTTGTTTTGATTTTAGAGTTGATTATTTTGATTCAGAGTTCATGTTGTCGTGGAATTTTGGTCTCTGCTTTTGTTTTTAATGTATTTCCTTATTCCATTGCAGAAACCAACAGCTTGGAATTTGCAAGCATTGCAAGTTTACTTTCAGACTATAATTGCAACAAAAGATTTTATAACCTTCATCTACTGCCTTTCATTTGTTACTTCACATCTTTGCCTCAAACGTGAGTTTTCCTTGATCAATTACCACCCATTAGACTATTCTGTGTTTATTAATACTTTTGCTCCTTTTCAGACCTGCATTTCTATAATTTTTTCCTAAATATGTTGCAGTTGCATTGATCCCTATCATTTGTCGGGCATCAGAACATGTTGCAAAGTTCCTCAGACGCAATTTCAGTCGCTCTACCTTGTACAGGTGAATAACTGTTTTAAAGGTTATGTTACTAATGTTAGAGAAAATATATTGCTAATAGATGTGCATTATTGTGGTAAACTTGAACCTAGGGTCTGTTTCGCCAAATAGCTTATGCAAGTCCTTATGTTGAAAGTGTTTATATTGAGTTCTCAAATGTGCTTTTTGAGAAGCTTGACATTTTAGTTTCTCTAGAGGTACTAAAACGACATTTTAGAAAGTAATTAGTGTTATCCAAACAAACCCTTAATACTGAAGACTGGGGCTGGCAAGTATCTCCGACTTACTCAGTCATGGTGCCTTTGATATCAAAATCTTAAGCTTTAGAGTCTAAGTAATGTGTGTGTAGGTGATCTGGGAGCATGAACTGATAATTGTGCCTCACTGCTTCCTGGCATACTTCTGAATTTGAATGAATTATTGACTACTAGTAGTCCACTGCTCATTTAAATACACTAGGCTTGCTTCTTCTATCTCGTTTCTATTTTGAACTCTTATCTTATTGCAAATCTCAAATGAAGTTAAAATCTTGTTCATTTTAAAATTTTGATATCTTGTTTTGTTGCTTTTTCATTTGAATAGGAAATACTTGGAAGAGCCATGTGTTTGGGTGGAATCAAACAATACTACCCTCAACATACTCGCATCACATGCTGAGATTGGTCTGGGATTCCTGCTGATCGTGTCTCTGTTCTCGTTAGTGTTCTAAGCTTTTCCTTAATTATTTTTTGCTAATTCTCCTCTGCTAAATGTTCCTTATCTGTTGAAGACTAGTTTGCTTTTGTTTTTAACCCTTGCTTTGAACAACATATGCAGGTGGCAGCGCAACATAATACAGACATTTATGTACTGGCAGGTTTGTCTTATTTCTGTTTAAATGTTTGTACTAACTGGGTTTTTGTTTGAGTAATGATATTAATTGGTGTTCCTCTTAGTTCATGTATCAATTAGCTCTCCCATAAATAAGGTGGATAGTGGAATACATTTTCACATAGAATCAAAATACTTCTTTTGCATGGGTGTTTATATTGCAATATGCTAATGTTTTCAATTTATGAAACACAAAAAGAATGATTAATTGACTAGAAAGATGTAACTTTTGCAATCTAGTAATAAACTCCTCCAACTTTTGCTAGCAAGTATTCCTTATAACCCACCATGCAACACAATTAAATAAGTAAAAAGTAATGGCTTTTATTTTCCTGTTTTTCTTTGTGTAGCTTTTGAAGCTCATGTATCAAGCTCCTGTTACCGCTTCTTATCATCGGAATGTATGGGCTGTAATTGGGAGGACGTTTATTCCATTTATCCACCGCTATGCACCATTCCTGGATGCTCCAATCTCTGCAGTCCAAAGGTGGTGGTTCAGGTAGATCCGCAGAAAACTGGAAGATCCAAAGACAATAATATTACTTGGAAATTTCATAGAAATACCTTATACAAGTGAGACTTCATATGAAGGCCCAAGTAGCCATTTTCACATGTATAATGTTGAAAGAGAAAGTGATTTCATATGAACGATGAAAGTAGCCATTTTGGTCACAGTAAGTACAGAGAACTGAAAATCGTTCTTACGGGTTGAATAAGGGTCTAACACTGAATGACCAATTTCATTTGCATTAGTGCTTGGTTTAATCCATGCAGTTCTTTTATGATGGTGACAACATTATTGTATTTCTGTTTTTTTCATGAGCAATAGGAAGGATAAGTGGTTAAATTTGAAGTTGCAACTTTAGTTAAAGCTGATGCTCACTGCCAGTGTTAGTCTTATTTGTGTGTGTCTCTGTTTACTATAAATCGTCGTTGATTGGAATTTCTTTTCTTTTTTCGATTTTGTATATATGTGTGATGGAGTCACCTCATCATCTTAGTTTGTATCGTGAAAAATGTTCCCCTCGATCAAAAAGTTTGCCTTAGAAAATGAGCATAGATCGATATTTGTATATTATTTGGACTTTTAAGAATATATTAATATCTGAAAACGTTTAGTACCTATTTTACAGTAGATACTAATCCTCCACCATCCAACTTTTTTTGTACAAGGGTATTTTGGTATTTTGCCAATCCATTATTTGACCATTCTACATCATTTAATTACGAATTGACCTGTTTTATATTAAGATGCTCACATACATTTCAAATGAAATTGCTCAATTGAAAATTAAACAACACGAGAAGGAGAAAATGAAATACTCTATTGCATGTGGGTTGAATAAGGATGGTGTAAGAGTGATTAAGATTTGGTTTTGGAGTAGGGTTTGGTTTATACATTTTTTATGCGTGATGGTGATTGTATTTCTGCCTTCTGGCACTGGTCAGTGGTCACAAGCAGAAATTACTTAGCATATGTTTATTAATTTAAAATAATAAGTATGGTTAATTGTTACGACGACTAGAGCATGAATTAAGTTGGTATTTTGGGTTATCAAAATGGAGTAGCACGCTCGTATATTAAAAAAAATGGAGTAGCACGCATGTGGCTACTAATATGCAAATATTGCAAGACATATCATATCTACTTCAATCTTGTTATAAATATTATTTGAGTCTATAAATACAGAGATAGATCAGAACTCAGAAGGCGTATGTAGCTAATTAGCTATATTCAGTAATTGGCGATCATTATGAAGGGTATTATAACTATTATTCTTACTACATTCTTTCTTTTGCTTTCTCTTATATTCCTTCCCATCTCAACTCTTGGTCGACCTGGAGGACCCTATGGTAAGCACGCTATATTGCTACCACCTTCGAATTTCTGGTTACATCATAATAATGGTCTTGAAATTACTTATTATAAAAGTTTAATTTTATATCTCTAACATATATATATTTCGTGCAAGAACAAACTTTACATTATTTGGTTATCAAAGTTCTAGTACCATGTCATACAATCACTGAAAAAAAAAAGCACGTAAACAATGATACCTCTAACAATAATGTTAATATCTAATTTAATTATTATTATTATTATTATATTGTGCAGGAGGAAGCATACCATCATCACCTTTGCCTTCATGAGGCCATGGTGTTAATTGCCCTAATAAACTGGCCGCTCAAAACAGAGCATAAAAATCCATAAATAAACTGAGTCAAGATGTTTGTTGTTATCATTTTTAAGTATGTATTTCTTTGAGATCCTATGTAGTAATAGTAGTGTACTTTAGCCGAGAGGCGAGAACATATACATGCATTAGGAGGTGAGAAACTTAAACGAGTGTCTTTGTAAACTCAGTCTAATACTAACCAACCCTTTTTAGATGAGAGGGTAAGTTACTTCTTTTTGTTTGGTTTTTCTTTTTCTTCGTTGGACGCCCTTTGAAACACTGTCGCTGCGTCCTCCAATGACTGTCGTGATTCCATTCTCTCCAAAATGGAAGACCAACTAAGAGAAAACCGAGTCGCGACAGTGATTAAATGACACGTTGGTACTTATGAACATGACAATATTTTAGAGGGTACATTTTTAAGAATTATACAAAGACTCATTTATAATTATTAATATATGATTGATTGAGATAAATAACAGAGTCGTGACGGTGATTGGATGAACGTAGCGATGATGTTCCATAGGACATTTAACGGAGGGAGAAAAATCAAATGAAAGGAGATAATTTACTCTCTCATCTAGAGATGGTTGGTTAGAATTCACCTTAATAAAAATATAACACCTTCTTATTCTTATATAATTTATATTATTATTGTTATCCTTTAGCAGGGCAGAGCCTCCTTATGTATAAGTGAGTAACTAACTTAATTATTGCGCACAATGAAATAAACTAAGTGATATTAAGGAAGAAGATGATATTAATGAAATAAACTAACTTAATTATATAATTTTTGGGAATAAATTAAAGACTACTCCAAAAATAAATGTCAAGGAAGAAGATGATATTAATTTTTTTTTTTAAAAATAAGGCATATTAAAATTCCTATATCTCTTAAGAATATGATATCTAAATAACTCATAAATTTGAGGAATAAAGACTGGGAACATAGGAAGAAAGAAAATGCTAAGGGTCAGGTCTTTGTTTTGATGCTATTTTGACTAGAAGTATAGGCTTGTTTGTTTGATTTTTATTTGGATGGAACTTTTGTTTCTGGTACTGTTTTGCTTCCCGGAGGGATTGCTGCTATGAAGTATCAAAAACAAAAAAAAAAAAAAAACTTATAAATTTGAGACAATTTTCATTCTTTAATCTAACTTTTAAAGTTAAGTTAGGATATTCAGTTTCAATACTCATAATATGAACTAGTGATATTATTTTTAAGAAACACAATATGCACACTCATCCTTGAAATATTAGTATTAATCCTTGATCATCTTGTCTCTAGAAATTTTTAGTGTTTTTTTTTTTCTTCCAATTCTTTCTAGTTTTTAATTTCCTTTAAACAAAATTTTAAGACTGATGATTAATTAAATTGTTATATATATATATGGTTTTAAATAGAAATTTTAAGAATATATATCATTAACATGGCTAATTCGCTATTATGATATTATTTCTTTTGAAAGAAAGAGGCACATGATTTATTATATCTCTAATACGTCTTTTACATAATACAGTGGGGGTAAACATGATACATAACAACTTACCCATGCTATATTCATGACCTCCATAGTGAAATCGATCATATTGAAAGTCACTGTAAACCAAGTTCTTTAAAGTGGGGGCCATAGTAATTGATTTCAATATTTCATCCCTTCAATTAACTTAGTCAAGATGATATTGATAAGTACATTATTTTGAATGGCACCCATCATGTGGCTATTAGTCTCTTAGGGGGATTAGTCATTTATGTAATTCTCCAACGCGACCTTTCAAACCATTAATTTTTATTTGACTACAAAAAATGCGTGACATTATGCCGTGGGAGGTGGGAATGTTATATATATCCATGGAAAAAAAAAATTACAGTATTCTTCGCTTAGCAATAAATTAAATATTATTATTTCACGACAATATATAATAATGTTAATGATGAAGGCCATGTTTGTTGCATCGTTGCTTTTGGTTTCCATAATGTTTCTTCCTTCCAAATCAACTCTTGCAGCTCGAGTGCTATTAGTGCAGACGCCGTACCGTAAGACTCTTGTTTGATCTCCTCATCTAGATATATTTATATTTTGTTGGTGAATTTTGTTACAATATTCAACATTCATATATGTTTGTTTAAAGAATAAGTGAAAAAGATGATCAAGAAAAAAGTAAACGAGATTCTCAATGATGACATGTTTGTTACAATATTCGTTAATGCTATGTACTACTGTGCAGGTGTGGCTGGGGGAACCGTTGTTAAAAAAGCTGCTGCTGACGGCAGGGGTGGTACACCACCACCACCACCACCACCAACAGTTGCAATCCCCCCTGCTCCAGCCAAGGAGGATCAGCGTGCCCTAACCCCTACAGCCGTAGTGGCTCCCCTTAATGATTAGCCGCATCAATATATAATCATTCAAGTTCGTTTCTTAGGCGACGAAGAATTGATTATTATTACTAAATAAACTCATGAGTCATGAATAAAGTTCTTAAGTAGTATTCGAGATTGGAATTATGTACCACCGATCTGGTTTTTAAGATTTCAATTTTACTATTTTAGTCTTTAAAATTAAAATTCAAATGGTCATATATTGTCTTTCATCAACAAGGCCTTCATTTGGTAGAGGTGGAAAAGTGTTGATGAAGGACTGCTACGAAATCCGAAGCTCAATTTCAAGAAGTAAAATAGTGCGATTATATTATTACTAGATTCGTTACTTTCATGTGATATCCCATGTTATGTTACTTGTGATTCTAATAGAGCAGGTAGCTTCAGTTCATTTAAAATGAAGACAGAAGGAAATCTTAGGTTACCAATAATTTTCAAACCAATAAATTAACCAATAAAAAATAAAACATTCATAATTACTATTAATAGAATGTCTACGATGAAAATCATAAAACATCCGAAACTTAAAGTAATTATCAACCAACTTTAGAAACAGAACATTCGAAATCTAGAAATTGAACATTCGAAACCTAAAAAAATAAAATATTTAATTCAAATTATCAGCTGATGTTGGCTAAATTTTTATTGGTTACCTAGCATTGCTGAAGTTTGAATTATTTGATTGAACTCTAGTGCTATTAGCTTTGAAAGTTCAAATATGATTTAGTTTTCTAGTACTGAGTCTTAGTATATAAGATTTAGATTTAGATTAACTATCTAATGTATATCATGTTTTCATGTATCTTTTTTTTATTCTCTTCTAGGGTCAAATCTTACTGATTATTATTAATTAAAAAGAAAAAGTGAATTCTGACTTATCTGAGAGACTGAGAGTAACCAAAATTTAACTATATACTGTTTGCGAAGCTTCGTAGGGGTAATGGGGCTATGGCCCCCAAACTTTTTATAAAATATTTAGTAGCATAAGTTAAATGTAAGTCAAGTAGATCAGCTGGTTAATTGCTATGTGGGTTTTTTAGTAGATGTGTGTTCGAAACTATGTGTTTTTATTTTTCTTTGAGAAAATGACATTTGTATCCTGCCCTTAACGAGTCTTGTTTTAACTCAACGGTGTTCATCGTGGACTCATTCTCACTTTTTATGTCCCAAACAACGCTGTTTCTCCCAAATTGTGAAGCTCATATGCAATAGCCAAAACGAAGTCGTTTTTTCTCTCAGCTGTTCTCCCTAAAACTCCCATATTGGCAATATTATTGCACACTTATTTTCGATTACACGTTAGGGCAGAGTGTGTAGTAACATTGTCAAGATGAGAGTTTTGTGGGGAATGAATGAGAGAAAAAACGACTTCGTTTTGACTTTTGTATATGAGCTTCACAATTCGAAGAAAAACAACGTCGTTTTAGACATATGAAGCAAGAATGAGGTCACGCTAGGCACCGTTGAGTCAAAATGGGATCCGTTTCAGTCACACAAGCACTTTCCGTTGCCATTTGATGAGTCAAACCAACAGAGGGGTATAATAGTCTTATTTTTTCAAAGATGAGGAACACTCTGGTATTTCTCAAAAATCGATGGTACATTTATACTAGTTTAAAAATATTGGAGGCACAAATGTTCTTTTCCCTTTTTCTTTTAAAGGGCTATACTAATTTAAAGTGAGTTATGTTCAGAAAGAAGAGCTTATTTAGCAAACTAACTAGTAATTTAAATTAAGTAGAGCTGTGATTGAAACATGTGATTTCATTCTTTAAAATTTAAAAATTAAAAATTAAGAAATAAATTTGACTATTTCTATTAAATTATCTAACCAAACTAATTTCATTTATTATTGTTTTATTTTATTTTAAACATAATGTGATGACAATATGTGGAATAGGTTAGGGGTAAAGTCCAATATTATTATAAATCAATCTTCTTAGTCCTTTAATATATTAAAATATATATGTAAACTTCATTTATTTAATTTAGTATTATTCTATATCTTAATGATTTTTTAATTTACTTTTTTATAGAGAATTTGTAAATTGTAACTTTTAAAATTTTAATTTTTCTTGTTAATTTCAATCAATTATGTATTTTTTATTTACAAAAGTTGAGTAATTTTTTAAATTAATTTAATTTAATATTATTTTATTTTTTTTCTTAATTGAATTTTTTCTATTAGAAAAAGAAATTCAAATATTTAATAAGTAATGTAATTTTAATTTTTTAATATTTATTGCTTTAATTATAATTTTTTACTTATTTTAGTTTATATATTCTAATTTTTCTAAAATATAATCTTGAAAAAATAAAAATTGGGCTCCCAAAATATTATTCCAACCTCCCGCACTGACTATATAATGAAAGTGCATATGGAGAACAATAACAATCATTCAGATACTTGCATAACAAATTTCAATAGAGTGAAATTAAAAAGAAATTGAAATATATGACTTGTTTGATCAGGTTATATCCTGCAGTTACCTCTGCTTATCATCTGAATGTATGAGCTAAAATTGGAATCACCATTTTCATTTTGCATTAGTGCGTACTTGGTTTAATCCATCCATGAATTTCTTTTTATAATATACGGTGATCACGTTATTGCTTGTGTTTCTGTTTTTCACGAGGATTATAATTAGGAAGGATACATGAGTGGTTAAACTTGAATTTATTATAATACTTGTTGGTGGGCTCCCCAATTTAATTGGGCTCAACCCAACACAATACAACTAATAATATATTATTATTATTATTATTATTATTATTATAAGATTGAGAAGAAGAAAATATAGGTTTCAGAAGAGAGAAAGAGAGAGGCGTGGTTCCGGCGCCGAATAGAAGAAGAAATTAGAAAAAAAAGGGCGGTTTCAATATGCACATATTGACTTGGTAAACTTATTCTATTTTTTGTGAAATTTTAGTATGTTATTCTTGGTGTAGTATTGAACATTAAGATATAACTTGCTAGTGTTATTGTTTTCTCTTATGTCTGATTTGAGATACCCACTTTGTGGAGGGTTTATGTTGATTCCTTCCGTTGTGATGATGTATTTTGATGATTGTTGGAATACCCTAGTGCTACTAGGAAGACTGTGTACCCATTATTATCGATAGTGGAAGATTTTGCTGAACTAGGTCTCGTGGGTTTTTTGTCCCTCTTCTGGAGATTTTCTCACGATAAAAATTGCTTGTGTCTCCTGTTCTTATTTTTCTGCATACTATCTGCTGCTTGGAGTATCTTTGGTGTTGCCTATTTAACTGCATAGGTTGTGGGAAAATTATTTTGGTGCTTCCGCTGTCTGATAGGTTCTGATTTGAACCTGAATTTTCCCAACAAAGTGGTATCAGAGCTTTGGTTGTTTATTCTGTGCTGATTAAATGGAGGAAAATAATACACATAGGCCAAATATGGAGTTGGATTCCAAAAATTACTCTATTTGGAATACCCTCATGGAAGATATGTTGTATAGCAAGGACTTGTATGATCCTATTGAGGGAAATAAAGCCAAAGGTACTAAGTCTAACGCTGAATGGAAGAAGTTGCACCGGAAAACAGTTGCTTTGATTAGGCAATGGCTTGATCTCAGTGTGTATCCACATGTTGACACCGAAACTAATGCGGAGAAGATGTGGAACAAACTGAAAGAGTTATATGAGCGGAAGAATGTGTAGAACAAAGCTTTCTTGATTAGGAAGCTGGTTAATATGAAATACACTGAAGGTAAATCAATGTTGGAGCACTTGAGTATTTTTCAGGAAACTGTGAATCAGTTGAGGAATAATGAGATCACTCTGAGTGATGAGTTGTAAGCCTTGTTGTTGCTTAGTTCTCTACCTGATAGTTGGGAAGTTCTGGTTGTGACACTAACTAACTCAGTTCCGAACGAAAAGTTGACGTTGTCAATGGTAAAAGAGAGCATGTTGAATGAAGAAGCCAGAAGAAAAGAGCGAGGTTTGATCAATACCTCTTCCCAGTCAGAAGTACTTATTTCAGAGTTGCGAGGGAGAAGCCAATCTAGAAAACCTCACAGTACTGACAGGTCAGAGAGCCGAGGCAAATCAAGAGGAAAGTCCAAGCCAGCACCACCAAACAAAGAGTTCACTTTCACTTGTCATCATTGTGGCAAGCCGGGGCATATTAAGAGGAACTGCAGGTTCTTGAAAAGAGAACAGTCAAGGAAAAGAAATGAAGACAAAGGTAAAGAAAGTGATAATGAAACTGCTGCTATTGTTTATGATGATTCCACTTGGATTATGGATTCTGGTGCCTCATGTCATGTAACTCCGAGACGTGAAATTTTCACTTTGTATACTGCTGGAAATTTTGGCAAGATTAAATTGGGAGATAAAGGGATGCGTGACATCATTGGTATGGGAGATTTGTGTCTTGAAACCAGTTTGGGATGCAAGTTGTAGTTGAAGAATGTTAGGCATATGCTAGATATGCGGTTCAATCTGATTTCAGTGAAGGCATTGGACCAAGAAGGGTATTGTACTTCCTTTGATGGTGGAAAGTGCAAGATTACCAAAGGGACTCTTATTGTTGCTAAGGAAGACAACACTCACTCTACTCTTTACCGGTTGCAAGCAAAGTTGTGCTAAGAAGATGTGAATGTAGCTGGTGATTCCTCTTCTGATTTATGGCATATGCGTCTTGGCCACTTGAGTGAGAAAGGACTCAATGTCTTAGCCAAGAGACACTCACTTCCAGTGAAAGACACAACTTTTAATAATTGCACTCATTGTTTTGTTGGTAAGCATGCTAGAGTATCATTTCATAATTCTGGACCTCATAGGAGATCACATGTTCTAGATTTAGTTCACACTGATGTTTGCACTATGGATGCTAAGACACTAGGAGGTGCAACATATTTTGTTACTTTTATCGATGATTATTCTCGAAAAGTGTGGGCTTTTGTTTTGAAATCTAAAGACCAGGTGCTCGATGTCTTCAAACACTTCCATGCAAGTGTTGAAAGAGAAACAGGAAGGAAGTTGAAATGTGTCCGAGCAGATAATGGTGGTGAATACAGGGGTTCATTTGAAGAGTATTGCAAAGGATATGGGATCAAGCTTGAGAAGACTGTTCCTAAGACTCCTCAGCATAATGGAGTTGCAGAAAGAATGAATCATATTATCAATGACAGAGTCAGGTGTATGCTCTCTCATGCAAAGTTGCCAAAATCTTTTTGGGGTGAAGCAATGAGGACTGCAGTAGATTTGATCAACCTTTCTCCTTCAGTTCCACTAGGTTGTGATGTTCCAAAGAAAGTCTGGAGAGGGAAAGATGTTT
>JASCZI010181680.1:24785-35164 GCA_036250425.1 Stylosanthes scabra
CTCACGATCGTACAATAAACCACTCCACTCGAAGTAATCCTAACTTCAAAAATTTCCTTTGAGTGTTTATCTAATCGACTATAGTGTTTAATCTCTCAACTCAAACAACTTACAATAGAAGTAAGCAAATGTTGGTAACTCACAAGAAGAGTAGATGAATACAAAATTTAAGCTCTATGAACCAAATATGAATATCTCTCAAATTGTGTATAAATCACTTTGAAAATGATATAGAATGAAAGTATAATAGCAAGAAGCTTTGGAATTGATCAAGTGTGTTAAATGAGCTTCATAAACATGTATTTATAGGCTCCCAAACTCATAGAACCGTTTGGGTGTGAATGGAATCAAATCATTTTGTCAAACTAGCCATTTTGAGTGTTTTTAGCACTCTGGAATCGATTCTGCTTTATAAGAATCGATTCTGAAGTGACCGTTTGAAGGAAATTTTGAAATTTTGGCTCCTAGAATCGATTCCAACATCTCAGAATCGATTCCAGCCTCCTCAGAATCGATTCTCCCATAGCCAGAATCGATTCTGAGGTGTATAAACACCTCAAAAACGTTTTTCTTCACTTCTAAACATATTTAAAAGGTATATGAATCATTTTCTAAGATGTGTATCACTCGAAATATGTTTTTGAATCATATACGATCATGTAACGGCTATAGAACTTGATCTTTGAAATATTTTTCGCGAATCATTTTATAAAAACATTTTATAGTGTGTGTGTGAGAGAGATATTTTAATTTGGTTCTTGACAAGAGTTTACCTAAGTCCTAAGATTCTAAAACATCTTCAATCTTGCGGACTTTGTGTTCTTGTCGTAGATGTTGTTTTGCTTTCAAGTGGATCCTCAAATCTTTCGATGGTTGTCATCAATTCCATAATGGTTGTCATTTATCAAAACCTAATCATACAAACCTTGCATGCATATTGTAACATGGTTTACAAACAAATCCTCAATTTATAGAATAACAATTAACAAAATTACTTTGGCAGCATTGGTCATTAAATAACTAAGCTGTTTGAATAACAACTACCAACAATTAAGCATTGAAACATACACATTTATATATTTTCATCCAGTCCAAACTTACGGTTTTAATCTCCGATTGTCAGCAGCCATCTAGATAAGTATCCAACTACACCACCTCAGCAGAATCACCCTCCACATTTGTCCAATTTTACTTAAGATACTAGAAAAGTTATGCAAAATTGTATATTTATAAGTAACAAACACCAATTACAAGTGCCTCATTGAGTTTCTAGAAAAAAGAATTACTAATCATTGCTAGCTATCCCACTTTCAATTTCATATACCAAAGAAAAATAAAAAAGGAATTGATGAAAGAAAATAGTAATAATAATAATCTAAGGGAATGAGCTCATTTTGAATATCTATGAAGTAGTGATGAAAAAATGGAACTGTGAAGTTTTTGTTTATTTCTGCATAGAGCAGTGGTAGCAGCAGTAGTAGAAAATAAAAAAGCTCATCAGAGTAGCAGTATAACAGCAGTGCTATAGCGAACAAAGGTGGCAGATCAGCAGCACAACAGGATCATGGTGACACCAGTAAAATAAAATAACTGCAAATTGTACACCAGAATTTCAGTCCGAATAAAATTGTTCACTAGTTTTTTAATCCATAAAATTGTACACTAATTTTAATTAGAGGCCAACTCATGACAGTAGCTAAAAGTTCTTGAAGTGACTTAGCTTACTTTAAAAAATTTTCAACCAAAAGACATGACTTTTAATCTAAAAAATTATAAGTTCTTGAAGGAACATATACATAACTTTTAACTACTCATGACAGTAGTCTAGATTAAAAATTCTTAAAGGCACATATACATAACTTTAGCATGATTGAAATTCAAATATTTAAAATAACATAATTTCTCATTGAAAATAAGTTTGTCTAACCAGCAAGGACTATTAACCCATGAAATTAAAGAGCTAGATGCACATTCCACCAAAATTGAAAAATTGAACTTATTAGATTCTCATGAGGGGTCTATATCTATATTGTCTCATAAAATGTGTCTCCGGAGAGAGTGAGGGTGGTGCCATGATGTTGGAATTGAGAAGTAGAAATTACTCAATCAAAATAGCAATTCAGCAAAGGACTGCAAAATTGACTTAATTTATTACTATTCAGATATGAGAACACAAAGAAAATAAAAATTGTACCAAACTACATGCATATATTGGCTACTAATTAAGCAATTATAAACGTTATTAAAAATTTCAACTAACCATCCATATATATTTTCTACCAGTCAAAATATGGTGCCCTATATGACAATTGTTTCTGACAACAGTGATTCTGGAAATAAGAGGCTTGTCCAGGAACACAAAGATCATATATTCACAAGGACCAGTCTTAAAGAAATATAAGATGGATCAACATAAACACCAAAGCAAAGAAGAGACTCAATAGAACCTTTTCAAGATTCGATTTCCGGTCACTTTTAGGAACACTAGTGTGATTGAATTCAGATTGCGCTGCACCAGTTCCTTGGGAAGATATGCTCTATAACTTCAGGCTTGGGTGTTTCGGGAGAATGGTGTTCTTGCCTAAAGCACGAAATACTCAATTTCTGCAAGCACACAAGCAAATCACATAATTAATTGGCATGTCATTCACTAAATAAAGATAAAAAATTATGACCATGGCAAGACTAATATTATACAACTTCAAATTAAAGCAAACAAATCTCCAAAACTGATGGAAACAACAAACATTCTTAACGACATTAATTAAACTTCAAATTTACCACTCAAAAATAAAAACAAGAACCAAGTCTACTTCTAGCTAGTGCCATCTGTGAAGCTTTATTAGTCTCATGCAATATATCATGCTTAGCTTCTTCCTTTTTATGACAGAGTATAAGCAGGGATACATAAGAGTTAATATTGTTGATAAACAAAGTTGTTGTTGCTATATGATTGAATTAAAGTAAATGTGAACATCGTTTTAAAATCAAAGAGAACCTTCTATAGTTCGCAACATTCCAGCGTACTACTTCAGAAGAACTTTGGATTGAATCACCTATTCTATGTAAGATTCTGATTTAGAGTAAATAGCAAAGTTTCAGTCATGAGTGAAACACAAACATAAACTAATTAACTCCAAATAAAATTAGGGGAATTGAAAACACAAATCAAACCAAATAAAGACCAATATAAAACCAAACTCAATTAGAATCTCAGGGACAAAATCAGGGGTTTACTCTTAATAATTTAACCTCCTAAAAATCAATGGTTGAAAATTTGATAAAAATGTGAACTAGTGCTACATTACATTTTTCAAGAGAATAAAAAGGATAAAATTAAATCAGAGAATAACCAGATACAATTGAATTATCATTGCAACTAGTTTTCCTATGTCAAAACAATAATTATCAAGCTAGGTGCATATAATTAGATTAAAAAAGCAGCAACAAAAAGAACCTTTCCCCTTAAATTATAAGTTATGCATATGCAGATATGGATCTAAATATGCTGCTACTAACAAGGAATAATTAAAGGTACCATATCAAAACTGCTAATTCAATAAAAAAATTCAAAATAGATTCTTATGGCCTGAGATATCTACCGTGAGTTGAACCCAACATAGATTCCATCCACTTTGGAAAGTTTATCTCATCAAAACCATGGAGTCTAACAAATAAAAAGCAAAATACATCTAGCAACTATTATCTATTAAATTTTCATGAAGTTGCAGCAGTCAAATTAAACAAAGCCACTGCCAGTAGCACTACAAATTAAACAAAGCTGCAAGTTTAACAATAAATAATAATATATGTTTGTTTAAATTTAACGATTAACTTCATGATTGAAACAAAACCATCAAACTTAACCACCGATATCATCAATATAAACAATTTTATTGATTAACATTTACTCAGATCAAGGTCCAAGTTCCTCACCCCTTCAACTAAATCAGCAACCCCAGCACCAAATGTTCCAAACAAAGCAAGCAGAACAGCAGTTTCCAAACAATGCTGCAAATATGGATCCCCAACAAGGAAACAATCAATTAAATAATTTTGCCCTAATCATCAAATTTCCTTAAAGTCTATTCATTAAAAATTACAAAAACAAACAACTATGAAACCTGTTGAAGGTGAGCTAGGCTTGCAACTCCACAATGACAATGGCGGTGACTCACGGACGCGTTCACTCACAGCAAGGCAGAACCTTCTGATGCGTCCACTCATGGTTGCGACTTCGGACACGGTGAGGGAGCGTGCCGATGACGGAGCTCCGGTGGTCAGAAGGCAACGGGGATGAATGGGCGAAGATGGTCACCATGAGGCAGAGTGAGATAGAGTGACAGAGACGGATAGAGAGAGAGAGAGTGCGTGACAGAGGGGCACGGTGTCGACCAAAAATCAGGAAGGCGGTCGACGACAGTCGACGGAGCGCCGGCGAGCTAGGGTTGTGAGTGAATGAGAGTCAGAGAGAGACAAAGGAACGAGAGTATGGAAGGAATGAGAGTATGGGTTACGGGAGTGAGTGTGAGAACTGAGAAGGAAAGATTTCTTTCTTTTTTCTTCCTAAGTGTTTTGGGGTATTTTTGTTTTCAAGGAAAACTATTGGTGGGAAAGCCCCTAATTTTGGTGAGATTTTTTTGCAACGTTTTTGTTGGGTCGCCAAGATATTGTACAAAACAAGCACATTTAAAAACAGTGGCCCAAACTATTAAATGTGACCACAATTTAAAATCGAGCCCAGTAACATATATTGCCATGTTTTTCAAGCGTGCCAATAAAAAACATGGCCACAGCTTATATCAATTGTCATTCTCAGAAAAGCGTGGTTGTTGACCTTTACTGCCACTTTTTTCAAACGTGGCTAAAACATAAGGGTGCTTATAGACCATTTTTCTTGTAAACCTCACGACGTTCCCGGTGGGGACGTGAGTTCAGGTTCAAATACATCAAATAACTAAATTACAATCAAAGCAAAAACAAGAAACTAGCACAATTATTCTAGAAAATAAAAAACAACTACTCCTAAATATATTTAGGGATCAACTAATCAAATCTTCTTATGGAATTCCTTTCTTTTCAAATAAAACTCAACAATCAAACGCTATCAAATCGAAAAATCAAACACAAAAAAAATTTCATGATTTGAATGTCAATTTTGAATAAATATACATTTTAATTTTTGAACAAGTTTAACAACCTTGGTACGTAAACTACTTTGTACTTTTGGTGGAGTTAGTGTATAAATTTAAATAAAAAATTAATATATATTTAATTAATAATAATAGTATTTTATAGTAGAAGAATTTTTTATGTTGTGAAATTTTATTTGTTTATAGTTAAAAATCTTTACTACATTTTCATTTATTCTTTTTGTTAATTTATTTTTTAATAGACTTTTTAACAAAATTCAGACTAAGTTAGGCTTTCCAAACTCATCAGGTCAAGTAAATAATAGACCAAGCATAGACTCAATATTTATAATTAAAACCTAGTCTTTTAGAATCTAACTTGACTTGTTTTCATACCTAGCTAAAATTATAGGTGAATCTCGTCAATTCTTATTCTTTGTGGGAAAATTGAAGGACAAAAAAGACAATAGTGACTAAGAAGGCTAAAAATTAAACAATTAATAAGGAGGGATCTATATCTCACCAAAATGTCATTGGGGTGAAATGGAGGACTGGAGGCTTGGGGTTGAGTATCTCATTTCTATGAGGTATTGTTTCTGTGTGAAACAAAAAACAATGCCTGGAAAGTGGAAGGAATTTGGAGGAGGACGGGTTTTAGTTATATTATTTTCTTATCTCTTTGTTTCTTTTTTTCATTTTCCTACAAATAATTAATAAAATATTCAATGTGTTTATATGATTAAAAAATTAACAAATTACCTTGAATATTGAGCTAATTATCTTCTAAATTATTCAAGGACTAGTGAGAAAAACCTTAATGATGCTCATGCATCACAGAAAATATATGGAAAATCATTATAATACTTTACGTGAATAATTAAATTAAATATAAATATCGTAAAATAAATTTTGTGCTAACATGATCCTTGGCTATCTTTTTGTCTTTAAGTTAGTTATATCCGAGTGTCACATTGTATGTGGTCACAACTAAAAGGTCCTTAAAACAATAATGGTTTAATTTGCTTTAAGTTTTTGGCGCTTACCACCCTCTACACCTTACAATAGGATGACAATACAGGAGAGGGTGTTCACTTAAGTGTGTTAGAGATAGTGAGAGTAGTTAGAGAGTAATGGTTAGGCAGTTAGCTGAACTGGCAAGGTTGTTAGTGCTATGCTGACATGGCAACTAGTTAGTTATGCTTATTTCTTGTGTATAAATATCTCCGAGCATAGCTCTCTCTCGGCGTGAATTTCATTTCTCTCAATAATAACCAAGATTTTGAGAATCGGATCAATAACAAAACCGATGATGTGACTGATTCAAAGATTCGACTGAAAATGAAGCGGTTATAATAAAATAATTTAAAATATGATATAAAATGTTCTCTTTCTCTCTCAATTCTCCCTTCTCCTTCGGTGCTCTCTGGCACTTTTCGCAGTGACTTCACATTCTAAAATTTCTATCCATCCCATCCTTAATTTTATGATGGGGAAATATATGTTTCTCCTCATCTTTATTTCCTAAAGAGAAATATAGCTAGCTCCTATGCAATCTTGATTGGAATTACTCATTTCGATAAAAAAAAAAATTATATTAATAGAAGATGTTCACGTGTTTTTTTTATATCAAAGATAGTTGTATTTCATTTTACTGGATAGAAAACATGAATACATATAAATTGGATCCAATTTGGACAACCACAATAAGAGAAAGTGGGATCTTTACAAGAATTAAAGATGTAAATATTAAATAAACTTAGAGAGAAAGATACTAAGAAAGAAGAAGATTAAGAAATTTAATATCTTTGAAACTCAAGATTGATCTCGATGACAGAGGCAATAATTATTTGGAGGAGATGCGGCTTCGAAGGCGTGTTGGCGCACCGGGAGACAGATAGCTTTTCTGTAGTACCCGTTGGTTTTGTAGAAACCGTTTATCAAAACCACAAAAACTCAATTTTACATTTCACCATTCGAGATCGATTGTTGGTTTCACAGAGAATAGAATATACAGATCTCTTTCAATTTATGGAATGTCAGGGTCTCTCCAAACCCTGACAAAGAGTCTTGTCAGGGTCCTTTCCACCTCAAAAAATTGAGATAGAATTATCATTGCAAAAAGCTATTAGATCGGCTCCAAATTATCTTAAAATAATCAGCCTTCATTGTCCGAGATGAAATAGATTTATTGACAAAAAGACTTCCAATAAACCTATTCAAATAAGCCTTCATTCATTCTCTAATTTTTTTTGGAGATATCTACTTAAAGAGTCACAGATCACTGATTGCTGTGTACTCCAAATAAGTATAAGAAACTCTAATAGAGCACAAGATAAAAATATAAACATTAAAATTTAAACATCAATACAGAAAAATTCACAAGATACATAAATACAACATATGATAGCATGAAAATAGTTACGTATAACACAAAAATAGCGTACCTCAATACGAAAATTGAAATAGAAGAAGAAGATAAGAGGTGTATGGAGGTGTACATTAATATACACAGATAAATTCTTAGTTATAATAGCTGGCTTAGCTTGTCGATATGAGCTAGTCGTCGTCGTCATTATTATTATTATTAAAATAAAATTTTTCTCTAAAAAAGGTAATGAACTCCATCCCTTTATCATTCTCTTATCTTCCCATTGAGAAAGTTTAAGAGGCCCATATTATTAAGCCCATAGAAGCCAAAGAAACCATAATCCAATCTTCCTTCTTTATGTCCTTCCTACTTCCATTCACGCTGCCGTCAACCACATCTTCTCTTCCTCCTCTCTGCCCTCACTCCACCGTCCACTGTCGTCACTCCTCATATTATTTGAGTACCAAGAGCTTCACCTCAACTCTTGTAATCCGAAGATCGTAGAAGCTTCACAAGCTTCAAGCGCAAGAACCATCGTCATCACCTCCATCTCAGTGGCGGTGATGCTCTTCTCTGCCGCCTAGCCTGAATCCTCACGCCTAGGGTTCTTCCTTCTCAATGAAGAATCCTCCTCCAAGTGCTCATCGAGATCCAGTAGAACTCACCTCTTCTTCTTCAATTCGTCGCAGGATCTCGGTCGCCGTCGCCGCTTCGTCTTCTTGCCGCCGCTGACGCTTCTTATTCTTCTTCGTGCATCTGGTGGTGGTTGTGGTTGTGACTGGTGACATCTTCTTTTCCCGCCGCTTTGTCTTCTTCATCTTCTTACCGCCACTGCCACTGCTGCTTCTTCTTATTCTACGTAAGTCTCTGTCTGGCGGCGGTGGTGGTGGCTATAACCGGTGAGATCTTTTTTCCTGTATGACGGTGATGATGGTGGTGCTGGTTAGGTTATGGATGATAACTTGTATTATGTTTTGATGATAAATTGTATTAATTTCGGATGATAACTCTTTTTATTTTTTTAATTGTTGTACTGGTGAGAGCTTTTGTTAGTAGTGATGAGGTGATGAGGTTACGGATGATAATTGTAATCTGTTTTGGATGATAACTTGTATATGTTTCGGATGATAACTTGTATATGTTTCGAATGAAAACTCTTTAGTTTCGGATGATAACTTTCGTCAGTTTTAAATAATAACTTCTAATTGATTTTATTGGCTCCCTAATTGCTCCCTAATGTTGGTTCCGTAGCATTGTTCCTTCCCATTTTATTATAGTTATTATATATCTATGTCCACTATATAAGTATATATCAAGAAGTAACTTATTTTAATATTTTGGGAAATTAAATTCTTTGGGATTAATGTTTAAAAAAAAAAAACAGAATTCATATTTGTAGTTTAAGATTCTTAAATTGTATGACAGCAGCGTTACATAAAAATTTATTTAACAAAAGAAAACAAATTGTTACATTTTTAATGAAGAGATTTTAAAGAGAAAAAAATTACAATTAAGTATAAAACAAAAGAATTAAATGAATATAGATAATAATTAAGAGACTATATATGGTGGTTTGTTGGAGGAATGTTTAAAAGTTGTGAATAATAATGGTAAGATTAATAAATAGAATTTAATTTTAATGATAATAAATATAGGTGAACACACAAATACGTATTAACACATAAATTATTCATGCGCCCCCAAAAAGCATCTTCTTTCGTGAAACGCGCTCCTTCTTCCTCATCCTTATCATGTTCTTTCGTCCTTTTTCTTTCTCTTCCTCTGTTCTCCTTCTTTCTTCTTCCTCTTTCTCTTCTTCTTCTTCTTCCTCCTTCTCCTCAACTTCTTCCTTCTTCTTCTTCTTTCTCCTTCTTCCTCCTCTTTTTTTTTTCTTCTTTCATCTTCTTTTTCCTCTTCTTCTTCTTCACTGCCCCCATCTTCGCCCCGCCTCCGTCGCCACCTCCATTTCGTACTCCGCCTTCACTCCGTACTCCACCTCTTTCTCTTCTTTTTTCTCTTCCTCCTCCTTCTCCTTCTTCTTCTTCTTCTTCTTCTTCTTCTTCTTCTTCTTCTTCTTCTTCTTCTCCTCCTCCTCCTCCTCCTCCTTCATGTGGTTGTTGTTGTTATTCTTTTTCTACCTCTTCTCCTTCCTCTGTTACGTGATGGTGGTTGTGGTTTGTGTTGTTTTGTTGTTGTTGTTCTTATTGTTGTTAAACCAAATTGAGCAGAATGTTAAATCAATTTGAGCAGAATTTTGATATCTAGATGAACAGAATCCCAAATCACTTTAGCATTCACCATTTAAGGGTTCAAGCACTCATAATCAAACAAAAAATAAAATATAAAACGAATTTGAGCAGAATTTTCATATCTAGATGAATAGAATTCCAAATAACTTTAGCATTCACCATCCTAGGATTCTGCTCAAATTGATTTAGGATTCTACTTAATGCATTTTTAAATTCTGCTCAAATTGTTTCAGGGGTATGTCCAATTGTATAAGTTCGTGATATATTGAAATGCTGCTCATATTGATTTAGGATTCTATTTGTGTTTCTTAAATGTTGAATTTATGTGTTAGTTTTTTTGTGGTTTTAACTTGATTTAGATTCACTTGATTTAGGTTTTGGTTCTGAGTATCTAGGAATCTGCTCATATTGATTTAGGATTCTGCTCAACGCTTTTTTAAATTCTACTCAACTTGTTTCAGGGGTATGTTCAATTTTATATGTTCGTGATATATTGAAATTCTGCTCAAATTGATTTAGGATTCTGTTTGTACATCTTAAATGTTGAATTTATGTGTGAGTTTCTTTGTGGTTTGAACTTGATTTAGGTTTTGATTCTGAGTATCTAGGATTCTGCTCATATTGATTTAG
>JASCZI010181681.1:0-16348 GCA_036250425.1 Stylosanthes scabra
TGGTGTACCACACAGGCATGAGAAGGGGGCGTATATGTTTGGGAGATTGGACCTCTGTGATTTTGTGCTGGAGCATCCCACCATTTCGCGCTTTCATGCAGGTATGGAATAGCTCAACTAGCTACCCCTTTGAGTGATTTAACTAACTGTAAGAAAAGGAGTGGAATGACTCATGTGTTGGTTTGAAGGTTTCATAAAGTTGGAGATCAGGAAATTGGTTTATACTTTCTTTGTTTGTTTGTGGGCAGTTTATATGTATGGCTAGCAATTTGGCTTGTATGTTGTGAACTATTATTTTATTGTTTTAAATGTGAAGCATTAACTACCTAGCTATGGTAAAGTGTAGACTATTCTGAAGACAAGGTTTGGGTGTTTGATTTAGGTTATGATGAATAAAAGAATTTTTTCAGGCAAAACACAATAAAGGTTATGGATTTGTGACTAACATGTAGTGTTGAAGAAATATTTGCACAAAACCACCAGAGCTCATCGTGATAAACTGCTATGTTGGTCACTTTTAACTTCAAGTTTTTTACTTGAATTTTGATGCTTAATATGAATAGCAATTGGAAAAGGCACTACTAGGTGAGTTAGGATCAAGTGACTAATTAACTTTAACTGGGTTAGCATGACTTGTGAATAGCGCAATATGGTAATAGAAAACTAAAAGAAGTTTGTCCATTATTCTTACCAGTGTTTTGTTTGTTTTGATTAGTTCTACAATTCAAGAGAAGTGGTGATGCATATCTGTATGATCTTGGGAGTACTCACGGCACTTTTTTGAACAAGAATCAGGTAATGGGGCTCATGGATCTGTAAGCCCGTTTTTGGTACAAGAGAGGTATAAGTATAATCCCAACGACATAAATCCATTTCTTTTTCTATTTTCTTAGGTGGAGAAAAACACATATGTTGACTTGCATGTTGGTGATGTCATTCGATTTGGCCGGTAAGTATTTTTCCCTTTCACCTTCTCCTAAATCTTTACTGTTCTTTCTGATTACTTCTGAGGCTTTAATAGATTTATTGGTTTAAATGTCTAAAATGAATTGTGTGCTAAACTGCTAGTTATCTATTAGGACCTTTGCCGAGGAGCTCTTGTCTCTTTAAATTAGGATGTTTAGCTCCCAATTTAAATTACACATCATATTTTGCACTCGATATCTATCGGATGTTGTATATCTTGTGCTGAAGTTCTGAGTTCTACAACATTTGTAGAAGATGGTATGCTTTATGCTTATGATACTTATGCCGTGTTTCAGGTTCCATCTTCTTTTGGCAAACTTTATGTAGTACATTGATTTTTGATGCATATACTTAACTTTTATTTATCTATTTGTTCATCTTTTTATTACATCTACACTTCTACAGGTCATCTCGCCTGTTCGTTTTTCAAGGGCCATCTGAGTTGATGCCTCCAGTAAGATCTGCATTCTTTTTTTTTTTTTTTAATTTTACTCTGTGGCCATTCACCTTTCCTTATTTGCAAATATGTCTCAGTATCTTTCTTGAAAAGGAAAAAAGAAAAGAAAAATGACAGAAGTCTCCTTATATACAGGAAATGTGTATTGCTATAGTGGTTCATGTGCTTTTATTTTACAGGAAACCAACAAAAAAATCATTCGAGAAATGAAAATGCGTGAAATAATGCTAGACAAGGAAGCTTCAATCCAACGAGCAAGGCTGGAAGCATCTCTCTCTGATGGTGTATCATGGGGCATGGGTGAGGATGCTATTGAGGAAGAGGAGGTTTGTGGAAACTTACAACCATGAATATACTGCATATGATATTATGATCTACGGAATTTTCTCTCAGAACTAACCTATATGTTGAAAATACAAGTTGACAATTAATATCTTTGGTTGATTCAAATTTCAGGCCGATGTGGATGAAGTTACATGGCAGACATATAAAGGACAGCTCACAGAGAAACAGGAAAAAACACGTGAGAAGATACTAAAAAGGATGGAAAAGGTGATCAGAGTTAATTTTATTACTACAATGGCTTTGTTTTTTAATTATAATTCAGCTCTTTATTAATCATGCCAATTTGATCTTTCTCCTATACTTGTGAGGGTTTTCTTTGTGCAGATTGCAAACATGAAGAAAGAAATCAATTCTATACGAGTTAAAGACATTTCTCAGGGTGGATTGACTCAAGGCCAACAGACTCAAATTGCTAGGAATGAGCAAAGGATGACACAGGTAATGTTGTAGAAAATAAGACAGGAAACTGTCTCACAATTATTCTGTGATTGCCTGGGTTTTGAAAATTAGATGTTGGTTCTCATCAACCCTTCTTGATAATTGGGTACATTCTAATGTCTAAGCATCCAATTATAAGCTGATTTTTTTTTATTTAAAAAAATGACAGATATTGGAAGAACTTGAAAATTTGGAAGAAACACTGAATGACAGTATACGAGAAAGTATAGGTGCTCGCACAGGAAAAATATCTCATAGGAAGAACAAAGGTGTTGTGGAAGATGAAGATGAGTATCTCAGGTATGATGTCACCAATGGAAGGAAATTCTCAGGAAAGCTGAGGTTTATTGAGGATTTCATTTTTGAATGTTGACAACACTCATATCTGAACTGCTTGATGCTATTTACATGCTTTTATTTCCTCTTTGAGAAGCCACTCTTTTTAGACTGGAGAAATTCTAATATTTCATGTGCTTTCTTGGTTTATATGTATACCACGTATAAAGTGATGCGCTAAAACTAAAACTGCTATGGTTATTACTTGCATTGTATAGTGACGATGATGATGAGTTTTATGACCGCACAAAGAAAACGTCTTCTCGCCAGAAGCCTGGTGACAACCAATCTATTGAGACTGCTGATACTCTTCTGGATAAAAAAGATGTCATTACCCAGGAGATTAGTGAGAAGAAAGAGTTGCTGGTAATTGAAAGGAATAAAATGTCATCAGAGTCTACCAAACAAGATGAAGTTGATGATTCCCTTGATGCTTACATGTCTGGACTTTCATCCCAACTTGGTACGAGTTATATTTGTTTGCTTTTTCTGGTTACTTTGACATTCTAATGTGTGCTTATATTTACACATAATGATTTGTATGTAATTGTGTGCTTTGATGTGTGTGTGGAAGTTATACTAGAAAATGAGTTGTCTTGTTCCTTCAAATTCTATCATTATGTGCAATTACAAGTTATTAGTACACGTTATCTTATCCTTGTTGATTTCTTTGTTGCTGTCAGTACAAGACAAAAGTGTGCAGCTTGAGAAGGAATTGTCAACTCTTCAGTCCGAGTTGGATAGGATTTGCTACTTGTTGAAGATTGCTGACCCAACAGGCGAAGCTGCCAAGAAAAGGGAGTTGAAAGCACAAGAACCCAAATCAAACAAATCTCAAGAAGTTTCCTCTAACATAAAAAAGAAACCACCAGCAAAAACCCAGAAAACCAATGAACCTTCAGCTAAGGTCGATAACAAGGAACCACCTGTAGAAACCCAGAAAACCAGTGACACTTGTGCAAAGGCAGATATCTCCATACAAGAAGGGAAACCTGAAGATGCAACTATGGATTTGGACAAGTCAGAATCTAGCAGTGACAAAGTGGAGGGCGAAAATGTTGTATACACAGTTCCAAAGCCCCAGTGGCTTGGGGCTGTAGAGGACAGGGTTACAGATGATAACCAACAAGCAGTAGCTCCTTTGCATGATACAGACGAGTCCAATCAGTTTGTTGACTACAAGGACAGGAACAAAATTTTGGGTTCTGGTGATGATGCGAAGACCAGAGAATCTAATATTGAGTCTGCTGCTCCTGGTTTGATTTTAAGGAAAAGAAAACAAGTCGAGGTGACGGGGGCAAATAGTAATGATGTTCCTCAGCAATCTACTTCTGCCCCTATGGGTGAAAAAATGGCTGAGGATGCTGTGGCATTATTATTAAAGCACAAAAGGGGATTGTATGCAACTGATGATATGAAAAACCAAGATGAAGAGAAGAGGAAACCTAAAAGAGTGCTTGGGCCTGAGAAACCGTCATTTTTGGATGATCAGACAGATGACACATGGGTTCCTCCTCAAGGTAAGCATAATTAGTTTCAATGTCTTTACTATATGATTGGATTGTCATTCTTCCAGAATTATCATATTTTCCTTTATCGCGTGTGCAGGACAATCAGGTGATGGACGAACTTCCTTGAACGACAAATATGGCTACTGAGCAGAATTGTGCATAACGTTGCACCTTTCAAGAAAGAATGGATATCGATGGAGGATCCGGAAGAACCTGGTAAGAGTCACTGAACCTGCAGAGTTGGATGGACGACTCATTGACCTACACCTTTTTATCAACTGGAAGTTGAAGGATGACAACTAGGTTCATTGGTGTTTAGGTTACAACACTAATGTGTTTAGCTGAATGCTAGGTTGAGATGCACTTTACCATTGGTACAGGCACAGAGGATGTCAGGATGCTACTAACAAGTGACTTTCTTTTTATAAGTATAGAACGAAGGAGTACATTTAGAAAACAATTTTGCTGCTGGAACCGTAAAGGTTTATTTGAAGTATGTAACTGGTGTTAAGAGGATTAGAGGAGGGTTCCATTGTGATAGGGAGATGACATTTCATCGTATATATAGATGTTTAAGCAAACTTCATCGTTTTCACACATGCATGAAGATGTTTTCCGGTTATGTGGTCTCTGAAATTTCTTGAGCTGAAAAGGGCTAATATATACCACTTTTTTTTTTTTCTCTTTTTTTTGGTCCATGTATGAATGTCTACAATACATATATCACTTTTAAAGTAAAATAACTCAAATGAATGTTTCTTTTATATTTACAAAAGAAAGCTTGTACAACTACACATGTAAAACCTTATCTAGGGTACCCATTCGCTATATTTATTCTCTTGATATTAAAGATGGTCTTGCAACAATCCCTGGCATAGTATTATGGCGACTTGTGAGCTGAACTTAGTTCCATATTCCTTCCCAAATTCTTGAAATCAACACCTACTACACTCACTAGCTAGGTTAGTCCTTGCCTTTTTTTTGTCTTCCTCATGGTTGTAGCAACAGCTACAAAAGCTTCTATCTGGTGGTGTTTTTAGGTAATACCCTAAAAAACTCCAGTGTAACTGATGAATATAAATTACCATACCACACAAGGGTCCCCCTCAAGACCCTGGATGCCTTCAAAGGTATTGTTTAGGTAACAGCCTGTAACGCGAGCACTTTCGGAAGAACTGTTATCCATACCATGTGCATGCAGACAATACTCAGAATGCAGTCAATAAGCCCTAAAGAAAGAGTCCATGCCTTACAGAGGGCTGCAGAAAGATCAGTTGAAGAAATATGGTGACTCTAAAACTTCCCTCAGGTCGAAGTCTCCCCGTTCTGGCAATGGGGGGAATATTAATGTTGGAAAAGACTCCTGGAAGCTCTCCAGCAACTGCTCACACATAAAAACAGGTTAAAAGATCTAGCATAAACCAAAAATCACAGAGGTATAGGATTATATATACATATAAAATAAACTATAATTTAACCAATAAGTATGAAATTAACAATAAAACTATGATAACAAAGTGAATTTCCCCTAAAGATTAAAAATAATAGCATACAAGGTAAATGATATTAACATCCAAACCATACATTTTCTAGTACTGGGGTCTGATAGAGTTCCACAAACTTCTCTCTGAGTATTCTGTTCATTCTATCCACATTACATGCATGCGTCCAATATGAGTCATGAACCCCTAAATGCATGGAACAGAAATCATTCCTCTTAGTATTTTAATTATTATAAATCAAATCTGAATGAAAAGAACCTAACTAGCAAAAACCTGCAAAATTCAAGCCTTCTTTTTGGCAGGCCACGGCGGTCATCATCATATGAGTACCATCAAGTGAGTGAACAAAATTCGGGGGAAATGCAGTCCTCTGCCTCTTTACCATGACCTAGAACATTTATAAAACAAAACAATTTCATATTATTGTTGAACTTTTAAATCAGAGATAATAAATTAATAAAATCAAAACACACATTTTCCCCTAAGCTGTTGTATAGATCATTGAAGGAGTACAAATTTCAGAATGAAAAAGACTATGGAACCAACACATTATGACTAATAGGGAGCCAATATATATTACGGATGATAAGTTATATAAATTTTGGATGATAATTTATTGTTGGATATATGAGTTACGGATGATAACTCATATAAACTTTGGATGATAACTTAATTATTGGCTCCCTAATGTTGGTTCCTAGCATTGTTCATTTCAGAATAGTTCAGTGTTATTTAGCTTCCTATGTTTTGAATCTTGGTGTTATTAATGCATTCGTATCATAACTTCTCATAAATTATAATCAATAGGGATGGGATGCATTGGGAAAAGGATAAAATAGTTAATAGATAAAATCTAATTGCATCCAAAGTAAATGATCCAAATATCATGATGTTAAACTTACCTTATCGGTTTCTCGTTGCAATGTCAACATCTGAAGTGAAGTTTTGACCTGTAACCCATCACATAATAATAGCATTAACCTATATAAAGCCATAAATCCAGAGAACATAATAGCATTAACCTAATTGCATCACATAATAATAGCATTAACCTATATTTTGCTGTTTCTTTCCAAAATCCTCCATCCAAACATACCCAGAGAACATTTCATGGAAATTGTACTACACTTACGATTTGCCTTCCAAGTTTCCGGTAAGGTTGCACAACAGGAAGTCCGAGAGGAGTGGTCCAGCGGACTGGATGATTGTCAGATGCAATTACCTATGTCATACGGTCATACCAATTATGTTATTACTACCCAAAAAAGGAAAATGAGGAAGCAAGAATCAGAATATGTGCAGCAAACATGTAGGTAGAAGGAAGATTGTAACATACTTTTGCACAGTCGCCAAGCCATGTCATAATATTCCGTGCACCTTGAAACATCTCCTCCAAGGCAGTTAAGGTGACCTGAGAAGGAAATAAGATCAAGCAAACAATACATGCTATGCTACAAGGATAATATATATAAGAGTTATTTTCACCCTCACACCTTTGCAGCATAACAAGAAGCACCAAAGAGCTCTCCATCATCTAAAACTGTATGCCTTTCTTTCAACCTTCTCTTTATCTGCTCCCGAGCACCAATGTAAGTGACACCATATACTGATGTCATCACTGTCTGCTTAACCAATTTTCTATCCACCTAACAGTATTCAAGATCGGTTCAAAATTAGTTTTAAGATGAGGGAGAACAAAAAATAATAAATAAATGAACCATAATTGCTTATAAGAAAAGTTATTTTCAAAGCTTAAGAACCTAAAATTCCTGATGTAGTTGTAACTTATTCTTTCAAAAAACATGAGACTGCATTTATGCACCAAGTAACACCAAAAGGATGGCATAGAACCTGATTAACTAGTTTCCTTGCATGTAGGGCATTGGGAAATATTGCAGGATCTTCCTGAGCATCCCTTTGCATAATGTGCAATACTCTGCATGGAAATGACATTTGTAAGACTGATTTGTTTATTAGGCATTTCCTCTCTTCCCCGGGAATTTCAAGCCCGCAACTTAATTTCAATTTAACTTTTTATTTTTAGTTTTTTTAAGCTCTGCAAATATCAGAATATAATCAATATACACAAATAAAATGCAGATTGAGAAAAAACATAACAAATGTAGTGTGGAGTAGAGGCTGTCTATCCCAAGAGAGTACTGACAGGCAGATTATGACAACATGTTAAGTACCCAAGAAAAGTGGAGAGCTGCCCCTTAAAAGCTAGCTGTTAAGGAGGAAGAATCACTCCCCTTAAGTACAACATCAAGCATCCCATACTACTTGATTTTGGACTTTGGACACCCAATAATGCCTAAGTCCCTAACAAGTCGCCGGCCCTAGAGAACCGACGCCCACAACAGTACTCTATCTACACTGACTCAGTGGTAGCCACTTGGCTATTGGCCATTAGTATTCGGGTTTTACCTTAATCCAACTTATAGGTAGCCCTTTCCGTGCCGCCAACAACCTAAGCTCTAATGCCATTGTTAAGTACATCAAAAAAGTGGAGAACCGCACCTTAAAAGCTAGTGGTTAAGGAAAAGAACCACTCTCCTTATATACAACATCAAATATCCCATACTATTCGTTGTAGGACTTTGGGCACTTCATAATACCCAAGTCCCTAACACAATCCAAAAAAGCATGCATGCTCACTTTAGCATTTCGAATTTGAATCTACATGGAAGTTATAATTCCAATGCACAGAAATACTCACCTAGTGGCAATTCCAGAGTAAACATCTGCGGGTTTCTCTCCTGCAACTAGATTGACAGCAGCAGCCCCTAACTGGGAGGGAATAAAATTGTAAATACCATGCAGACTTCTTTGACCTGATATCTAATATTTGGGACTAAAGAATTTAGAAGAGGGGAAAAACAAAGTGTTAGAGCCACAAAGGCCTATTACCTTGTCTCTTCCCAAGGCAGCATAATGTTGTAAGCCATTACAAGAGCCATCCTAATACAGAAAATAAACCATTACAAGAGCCATCCTAATACAGAAAATCATGGTATAACACATCATAATCATAACTAATTATACGTATAATGATAAAAACAGTGAGCATTGGAGTGTGAATGGTTATGGATATCAAACATCAGAGAATCACCATGAAAAGATAATAATTTTTATTTGAAAGTGTACGCCAATATAAAGAGGGTCACTCAATAAATTAAATCTGCAAATACATCTATTCTAGCATTATAAAAGCATCCTTAGTCTTATCTCCCACATCAGCTGGGCAAACAAAAAAGATAGCTTTTGTAATAGCCAGGACAATTCCCACACAATAATACAACCCATGAATCACGATTATTCATCATGAGTTTGTTGAATGAAAATTAAGTAATGGGGTCAGTTTGAGCAGGGATATGACATCCCTAGCATATTTCAATATGCAAAACTTATATTCATACCAAGAAAATACCTGATGTATTGGAGTATGTGAAATGAATGTTTCTGGAGAAGAGCTTCTTAAAGCATCAGCTAAAGTTATGCATGCAGCCAAGCACTGCAATGGATCTTCTGCTTTCAACCACCACCGACTACCTTCAAGAGGTTTGTCAGCTGAATCAAATATGTCATCCAAATGACTTTCAGTGAATGCAACACGACCCTCATGAGACAGTTTATCAACACCACCAGCATACAGATTTGCCAAGTGTATCTTCAGCCAGTGGAGGCCAGACTGTCCAAGAGGGCGTCCCTCTGCAAATTCTAATATGCCGCGACATAAATCTGAACCTAGGTGATTCAAGTGTGGGTGCATGGGGTATGCACGTCCTCGGAAATCAAGGTTGTGGGGGTAGTAAAAACCCTCTTCATCCTTCATTCTCCTTGCTACCTACACTCACGGGAATAAATAGTTGTTACCACGAAATAGATGGTGATTAGTAATTGCATAAAGTTCAACCAAGCTTACGGCCAGTTTAAGCTCCACATCACAACGTTGTGAATATCTCTCCCTATTCTCTTTCTTCACAGAATTGACCTTCCATCTCCATTTCTTCATTGCAGTTTCATCATCAGTATCTGGTTCCTCAGGTAAAGGAACCTACAAAAGAAAGTTGGGCCCAAACTATAGTCAACCTCGACACACTTTTATTAGCACAAGCCCAAATGCAAAAAAAATAAACAAATACCCAGATGAACTTACATCATCTCGGTCCACCAAATCAGCAAGTCGCCCTCCGCTAGCCCATATCCTATCTATAACGCTCAGTACTCTCTTATTCACTCTCCATTTTGTATTCCCAAGTGTATCCAGAGCCTGAACAAAAAGTTTGGTATGGAAATCCATTAAGAGATGCTATAATATCAAGACAAAGTGTGTGGGCAGACGTGCATTTGTGTGTATTAATGTGGTTGGGAGTGGTGATGTATATAATCTGCATATATAATTCAGACCTCAAATACAGGCTCTAGTTGCTTCCTAGGGGCCCTCTTAACTGCCTCACGTTGTTGCCTGACTCCGTGGGTACGCATGACATAGGAGGGTAAGAACAAATGCCCACCCTTGTCATAACTGTTAGGATTACAGAAAAAGGAAAATGTAAGTGTCAAAAAGTAAGTGTGCCATTTAGCCAAAGGAAGAAAAACAGTAATCGACTTATTGTGAACATTGAAATTGTAACTCGATATCACGTAAGGAAAAATCTTGATCCACATTTTGAAGCTAATTGCCAAAAACGGTTTCTTATGGAGCTACGAAATTGGAGTTTCGATCACTTCTTTGTTTTCTCATTAAAAAAAATTTTAAAAAAATCAAAAGGAAAACCATATAGCCTGCTAATTTTGTTTTTACACTGGTTGGAGTTGAACCATCTTCTGGTGACAATTTATTACCTTAAAGAAAAGGTTTCAAAAATCATATACCAATCATAGAATTGAAGAACAGAATGGAAGCAAGGCAAAAATAAGACACCATACCCTGTCCAGTTGACTGGTGGAACCAACATAGGCATGTAGGGAATGACCATATTTTTTGCCTGTTGAAAAAGCAAACAATAATAAAATGAATTTAGAACCCAAGGAAGGGAGAGGATACGTTATTCAAACAAAAGTATGCACACAATGTAAATCACGAAACTATTGTGAACTAGTTGAAATAAACTCTACATATAGTAGAATTGTAGTATAGTGGTATGTGAGTTTTCCACTTAAGTAAACTAGTAAAGCCAAATCACATATCACAATATAATAAGGATCATAGGTCAACAATGGGCCAAAACATAAAGAAAAATATATCTTAAAACAAAATTTAGATCCTCTAATCGGTAAAGTGGTAAAGTGAGGAGTTAAACACCATTGATTTTGTAACTTCCATCACATGTGAACCCCACTAATTTAATTGAAGAGTAATTAACTCCTTACTTTACACTTTGCCAACTTCCTCACTTTAGAGGATCTTGATCCTAAAACAAACATTCTGATATGCCAAATGCATAAGTAAAGTGCCAACACAGGCTACCACAAAACTTGCCATGAAGGCATCAGGTTTGAGGGATCTACCCTAGTGGGCAAATCAAGGAATCACACTTGTGGATTTAAAGATAAAGATCTATCATAAAGAATAAGATCTGCATTATGCTCGAACCAACTACACCACACGGCAGAAAAAACTGCACATCTCCATACAATCATTCTATAAAAATCACACTCACTCAATTACTTTCTACAATAAATATACACAACCAAGTATTTTAACAAACTGAGTCTAACCAAGCAAATCTCATCCACGCGCTTTTTATGTGTAATACTGTTACTGCGTTTTTCTTCTTCTCAGCTTCAATCACTTCAAACGACGCCTTTCTTCTTCGTTCTTCCCTCTTTCTTCTTCTTTTCATCACTCTCCTCTTCTCCTTCGTCGATTTCTTCTGCTCATACTTCTTCCTCTTTTTTTGTTCAATTATTCAATCTACAACGGAAAATTGTAGTTCTAATCAAACAATTCCAACAGAAAAAGAAGAAGAAGAAGGAGACCACAATGACGACGACTAGGAAGAGAATGAAGATGACAGCAGTGGCGGTGGCAATGGCGGCTGCAGCGACGCAGCAACGAAGAAGAAGAAGAAAGAGCAGGAGAAAGGGAAGGGGAAGGGGAAGGAGAAGCAGAAGCAGCAGAATGCAGAAAGCAAGAAGAAGAAGAAGAAGATGATGATGATGATGATGATGATGATGAGGAAAAGAAAATGCAGTTCTGTTTTCATGAAAATTCGTTTCTGTTTTTCATGAAATCCGTTCCTATTTTCATGAAAATCCATTTCAGTTTTTATATATGAAAATCTGTTTGTGTTTTCATATAAAATCTGTTTCTGTTTTTTATGAAAATTTATTTCTTTTTTCGTAAAAATCCAATTCAGTTTTTGTATGAAAATCCGTTTCTGTTTTATATAAAAATCCGTTTCTATTTTTCGTGAAAATCAAATTCATGAAGAAGAAGAACATCATCAAAAGCAACAACAACAACAACAACAGCAACAACAAAACATTGGAGGAGGAGGAGGAGGAGGAGGAGGAGGAAGAAGAGGACGACAAAGAAGAAGAAGAAGAAGAAGACGAAGAAGAAGATGAAGAAGAAGAAGAAGAGACGATGATGACAATGGCGGTTGCAGCGACGGTGACGGTGATGGTGGCAGTGGTGACAGCAGAAGAAGAAAGAAGAAGGAGAAGGAGGAGGAGGAGAAGGAGAAGAACCTGCACTGCGCCGTTTGTATCGTGTTCGAAGTTTGAGGAGAGTGAACGCGCGTGTCAGTGGGTGAGAGTGGGGAAAAAGGACTTGGTTGGGCGATGTGTAGTGGGATTGTACTTTCTATAACCAAGGGTTGGGATCTTTCCAGAAACAAGGATTTAGTTTACTTTAGGATAATATTTAAGGTACTAACATGGTAATTCACTATAGAGCCTTCTTACAAAGAGGACCAAATGTGCATCCCAGCTTAGAAGTATAACATGATTTATGAAATTATCATGCATAAAAATCAGTGAATTGGAAAGATTTAGCTCTAGCTAGATTCTCACATATATCCTCCATTCTTCTTCTACCCTAATATATGTCTTCACCTATATTCATCTGCACCTTATGGTTATTCCTGTCCAGCATTGCTAGTATTACATGTTTAAAGATTTTCTAGCCCAAGTCCATTTTACGAACTAAATTATTAGTAAAAATGAAATCTCATTACAAAACTCTCCTTTACAAACTAAAGGCTCTACAACCTACCAAATAACAATAACAAAAATACTACTAAATATATCGCAAGTGTGAGCTATTCAATTCAAGATTTCCCAAACGAACAGAAGATGATGAGTATACTTACAGTTCTTTCAAGACCTTTAAGAACTATAGGGTCGCATTCAATAACACCATATGTTTTGCTTGTTTTCCTGTGTAAATTATTTTTATAAAAGAAAATTAGGGCAACATACAGAGTACTGCTGGAAATTTTAAGTTTAAGCATGAGGAGCAGAGATTAAAGCTCACATTGACTCGTGTGTCATTGTTTTAAATGAATGGACAAATGCAGGCCGGATATCAGGTGGACAATCCAGAAATTGATCTGATGGTGGTTGTATATAGGCTGTCTGAACCAAAAGCTCAACTAATCGGCTTCCTACCTGCGAAGTGGAGGGGGGGATACCACCTTGTGAAAAACAAATAGATAGAAAAATGAACATTTAGAGAATGTAGGTGAGGCTATTCAAACCTTTGACTTAATGACTGATCCCCATGGCTTTGCATCATCCTGGCCGTTCACTATCCCCCTCACTGTGACAAGTTTCTGCTTTTTCATCATATCAAGGACCTTTTTCCGCAGCTTTTCCCCTTCTTTGTAGTCAACAGCAGACTGAGCGTCTGCTTCATTCTTCTTCCCTTTATGGCCTTTTTTCTTCTTGGTTTTCTCCAAAAACTTGTGTATTTTAACCTGAACCATGAATTAACAAGCAGTGAATAACTTTACACTCATTGGCCATAGGAGACTTGTTCAGAAACAGAAGTGGAAGCCTAAGGAAGTTAATCGCTCAGACACCGTCCAAACTCTATACTAATACTACTTACAAATCTCACATCCTTCTCCAATTAGATAAAAGCCTGCAGTTACCTGACAATGGTAAAAGTGCTTCAACAACCCCAACCCCAAAAAATTCTACATAAATCCCCCTTTGGCACCTCCTCCACACTACCATAGGCTTCTAAGGGTGTTTGTACTTTATAGGTCTGGATACAAAAGGTCTGAATTTCTCTTTCAAACTGACATATAGCAATCCTATCAAACATCTTCAAAGGAAATCATAATATTATGAATAAACAGTTCAAACTGTACAAACATGATATCTGTGCAATTAGTTCAAAATAAAACTACACATGCAACAATCAAGAGAAAGGTGATATTGCCTACCTCTTGTTCAATGGCATCCCCTATGCTGCAGGCAGCCTGCACAACCCTGGCAGTGCCAAGTGTTCCACGCTCGCTTCCAGTCATCAATAACCCCATCAATTTATGCATTGTGATAACAGCCATCTTATCAGCCGGCAGCTGATCAAAGTAAGCAGCGAAAGCTGACTTGTTCTTCCCCTGCCTGTACAATTCCTGGTCCTTGGTAATGGCGTCACGCAACGGCTCAAACCAACCAAGAAACAGAGACTTCATGTACGGCAAATTGGGTGCAAGTTTCTGCTCACACATATCCAACAAAAGCTCTCTATACTCCTTTGCCGCCTCCTCCCACACTTCAGTCTCAATCTTAACCTGCCTCCTTCTTAACTCATGTAGCTTGGACTGTGTCATACTACCCCTACTACTGCTACTACTCCTCCTATTCGAAGTATCACCCCTCCACCTAAAAGCAGCAACCTGCCTCTGCTCTTCTCTCTTCATTTCCTCCAATAATACTCGAATTTCATCCATCACGCCGGTATCTTCCTGAACATAACTCGAAGATACTGCCTCGGGAACACTACCATATTCTTTGACACCAAGTGGAACTGGAACATCATCTTCCACATCAGTGGAAGAAGAAACCGCCTCAGCAACACTAGCATATCCTTTATACAACTTGCCATATCCAACATCATTTGGTTTCCGAGCAAGACTCAAAATCCCCATCCTTTTTTGGAAGATTGAGTTCACAGGCCTAGTGGGAGGGTGGAAGCGAAGGTTAAACCCCCTGAAAGTAGTGGAAAGTGCGTGCTTGGAGACGTGCCGCCACATGTTCGACGAAATGCTCAAATGGGCAGGCTGGAAAATAACGTGTTTTTCAAAAGGGTATTTAATATCGAGACCCTTGTTGAGGGAACTTGTGGCGGTGCTGCACATCAAATTGCTTGGAAGAAGAAGAATAGAAGAAGCGAAGGGAAATGGGAACTGAAGTGAAGAGTTGATGAAACAGGTGAAGTTAGAAGGAACAAGTATAAAGGAGGTTCGAAATTCATAGGAGATATCATGTGATAGCGAGAACTAGCCGCCGCCTTCAAAGGTTAAAGCTTGATTCTTCGTTCTTTGTTTCCGAGTTCGTCCGGTTGGAAAGATTTAGAAGACGAAGTTGATATTTTTAATGCTTCAGAAAAACCCTTTCGGTCTTTGGGGTTTTAGGACAATCAATTAAGTAAAGAGTTTTTATTTTAAAAAACCATTTTAATTACAACTTAAAAGTTCATCCCTTCAAATTCTTTGAATACTAGATACCCAAAATAAAAATAAAAATAAAATAAAATCTTTAAAACTTCAAAAGAATTATTTTGAAAAAATACTAATGCTTATAAATAATTTTATATATTATTAATCTAGACACAAAAGAATTTATATATCTGTAGAAATAACTAAAAAAAAAAAATCTATATATCTATAAATGATATAGTGCGAATTACCTTTTAAAATGAAAGGATTGGATTTTAATAATAATAATAATAATAATAATGTTATATATATATTTATTTTGACTAATCAAATCATTTATTTTTAGAAATTAATTTGAAGTCCTAATTCATAAGTCTAATTATTCTCTTAATTTTTACATAGAGAAAGTTTTATATATTTTATATTTTTAATGTTTTAAAAAATAACATTTATAATTAAATTTTTTATTCTTTTAAGTATTAGAAGGATAATTACGTTTATGAGTTAGGACTTCTTATCACAATTCTGATTTTTCTATTAAATAAAAAATCATTTCGATGTCAAATAATATAAAAAAATGTCCACCGAATAAAAAGAAATAAACTTTTATTTAACATAAAAAAAATCTACTATTTAACATAAAATAAATAACTTAGTTGAATTTAATAGGTCAAATTGAATTTGATAAGTCAAAATAACATGAATTGATATAATGAATTTGTTATAATTGATTTGTTTTTGCATTAAAAGTTGATTTGTGATTAATTATTAATTTACTTTAAATTAATTCCATCAACCTTATTAGTTTGTTTATTATTTTATGGCAGATGATGAAGATGGAAAATGCGAAATGAAATGAAGATGATGAGAATTAGAGGAGTATAAAGGGGAAAAAAAAATTGACTAGCTATATCAATAGAGATAAAATTAAAACTAACCAAAAATTTTAAGAATGAAATTGAATGTTAAGGTATTTTTGAAGAAAGGTATTTTTGAAGATTTTAGCAAATGTTAGGGACAAAAAATACTGATACATAAAAACGATTGCGTAAAGCATTATTTTTTTCTTTTTTTTTTTTTTTAACAGAGGTTTGGACCTGGCAAACCAAACCCAACCTATACCCAGCAGCTACCCAACCCTAAACCCTGTAAAACTAACCTCCCTGTAAAGCA
>JASCZI010181681.1:17505-34172 GCA_036250425.1 Stylosanthes scabra
TTAAAAGGTAATATAAGGAACCATCTTAATATATATACAAATTCTTGAAAGTTAAGACTTTATACATTGATAGCATTACCCAAATAGTAGAGACATTTAAAAACAATTGACCAATGACAGGAGTGTTCTAATGATCTAATCCATTACTACCTTAATCCTAGATTCACTAGTCCTTTTGACTCCAGTTCAGATACACTAATTTATGGATTTTTCAGAAAAATCAACATGACTTTTTGTTAAGTAATGGAAGAAGTAACGTGTTTTACTGGTACCAAACTTGCTTAGGTTGGCTAGAAGTGCATTCCAAAAGGTGCATCTACATGGCAATGTGTAACAGAACCTCAAGTAAGCATATTACCTGTCAATGGGACATTAGTAGGGTAGGAATCAGTTTGGGTAGTTTTCAAACAAAGAATATGGTGGGTGAGGCAGGAATCTGATTCTGTTGATGATGAGATAAGAAGAATATGGAAGGAAAAAGTAAACAAGGTTTTCGTGAGGATTGGGAAGGGAGGAAAGAGCATTTCCCTTGGAGATTGATTATGCAATACTGCAGTGATTTTGTCATTTTCCTTTTATTTTACAAGCATTCTTCCGTTAGTATCTTGTACTAAGTATTAATCCTTAACCAATGGACTGATACGGATAACACATTGATATCAGCATTATCCAGCAGCACAAAGAACTTAGATTTCTTAAATTATAATAATTTTCCGCTTTCAAGTCCTATGAAAGTAATATAGCAAAACTGATGTAACTAAATTAATAATGATTAATACAAAGCTCAAATGGAGCATTGGACATACACATGATAAACGAACATTGTAAATTTGTAATCAGAATGGCTACCAGGAATATACTAACAAAGACATACAGCTGGATATGGTTCAATCAAATTGATTATAATAAGATGATGAAAGTATGTACAGCAAAGTTACATAATTTATATTACTTAGTTATAATCAAAGAGGGCCCACAACTCAGAATGCAAAAGTAAAGAATCTCATAAGGTTTGTTGGTTGAAAAGGAGAGGGCCTACAACTTAGATAACAGAAGGAAAGATTCTCATAAAGCATATTATATGAGTCATCAAAAAGAAGATTAAATGAAAAGATCCAAATAACCATTTGAAAAGTTACTCCAGAATAGTAAGTTCATATGCACAATACACCAATGCAATCACAACAACAACTACTAAAATTTAATAATTTAATATTACATATATTCGGAAAAGAAGTATACTCACATGAATGACCAAAACTGGACAATTGACCAATGGAATTTTGTCAATGTTCTGCACCAAACATGCAAACATCATTAAAACTAAGTTATGAAAAAAAAATAAGTTGCGAACTTGGTAGCATTGTGAGTAATCAATTCAGCATTGATAGAGATAAACCTTGTAAATGTCAAACCAGTATGTCCGCTTCACAGGATACATGACTCGAAGGCCAGATAATATTGGACTGTGGAGAATCACAGCCCTAAGGTTTGGTAAACGGCTAGCTAAATCAGTGGTAGGTCCACTACCAACAGATTGCCCATACAGGATAATATCTTCCTCTTTGGTCCCATAATTCTCAATCAGGCACTTATAAGCAGCTTCTATATCTGCATAAGTGTTCTGCTCACTGGGCTGTCCAGAAAATAGCACATTGTTGAACTGACTCTCCCATTCACATAAAACAAATAGCAAGCCATTATACTACTACACATAATGATCATTGATCAATCCATCTGTTTCTTTTTGCTACTGTCATTACACACATATATATATATATATATATATATATATATATATATAATATATATATATGTGTGTGTGTGTGTGTGTGTGTGTTATAATGTCCAATATTCCATCAAGTTAGGATTGGACGAATACTTTTTTCTTCTATAATTTAATAATTTTGATTTCTAAAATAAATTGAGAATACAAATAGAGGATGCTTGTATGTAGAATTTTCCCATTATTTCTTCCTTTAAGAAAGTAAACTCAAAAAATGAGGGTAACGTAAAATTAAAATGAATTTAATATTCCAGTCAACTAAGAGGAACTACTTCAATCCTCAAGGGTGGTCAAAACTTCCAAATACACAATAACCATTTCAATCCCAAAAATAGAAAGGTTAACTTCAAAACCATGTCAATCCCAAAAATAGAAACAATACATCCAGCTAAGAAATAAACAAGGAGCTAATCAAACAACAAAATAAGATCAGTAATACTAATATTATTATAATATTACAACATCATCATCAACAACAATAACATCAGCAACAATAACAGCATACCTTCCCAGATGACTGGCCATACCCGGAATAGTCATAACTACAACCACAAATAAATAAATAAATCAGAAATTGGCCAAACAACAATAATTCCAATTCAAACAACAAGCATTCAATTCACATCACATCACATAAAATAAGCACACTACATCAAACAACTTCACATGGCAAAGAGGAAACATAAAAATGAAACTCAATAATAATAATGATAATAATAATAATGATTCAAACAATTTCAGAAACAACCACAACAATAACAATAATTCAAATTCCCATCACATCACGAATTCAAGATGCACAATAATTGGAAGAACCAAAAAAAAAAAAAGATCACGTGAGGGGCACGTGGGAGAGAAGAGATTACAAACACAGACCCCAAGAGGTTGACCCGGAGATGAAGGCTGAGCTCGCAGAAGAGGTCGTACATCTGGCCAAGATCGGCGGCGTTGCCGTGAGAGTAGAGGAGGGTGAGGGCGGCGGAAGGGTTCTTTATGTAAACGGCGATGATGCTGTTCCCTCTCCGCGTCATCAGCTTCAAGACATCGACGTTTTCCCTGGCCGACACCCCGCTCATCGTCGCCTTCCCCGTCGACTCCTCCACCACCACCTCGTACGACGGCGGATTCGGCGGAAAGAACGCGAACTTCGCAGCCATCGATGACGTCACCGCCCCCATGCTAGCTAATTAGTAATTACAATGAATCTTTTCAGTTTTGGAGAGCTGAAACGCTTCGGTGTGTGATGATTGTGATGTGATTTAAGATTTGTTAGGGTTTTTTTTTGGGGGGGGGGGGGAGGAATTTGGGAAATTGATATTTGATATTTGAGGTTTGGTGCGTGTGTTAGTGTGTGTTGGGACCAACTGTGAGAGAGTTGGGAGCGGCGTGGAAAAGGAGGGAGCACGTGTGAGAGAGAGAGAGTGTGGTGGTGGTGGCGGCGATGATGGCTATCGAGTAAAATGTGAAAGAGAGAGAGTGTGTGTGTTTTTGGAAGATACTTAGCTTGCTTAATGGATGACGCGTGTCCCTGTAGGGGTTGTTTTGGACCTTTTGGTTTTGCTGATCTCAAATTTCAATGTTGTGGTGTGGACATCTCAATTTCATTTTCATCATCCATTCCATTGATTGCCCATAAACCCATAAGGGGCCAAACGGGAATTCCAACTTCTCTAGTCAGAGTAACGTTCAACTGGGAACTTGGCATCTGAGATTTGAGTCCTGATTTTTAGAAATCACTGAATTCATCTCTTAATTTACAAATTGAAATTGAAAATCTCATTTATATCTAATTTGACTGTCATTAACGTAGTACTGATATAAATTATATGAAGTGATAAATTATCAGCCTCACGAAAGTGAGATAATGTTGTTATCACTTTAATATGATCAAATTGATATCCTAATTAACTGGACTTATTTCAATTAATTGATTTTATATTGATATCAATTCTAAAATTACTCCAATTAACTAATTTAAAACATATATTTGATATTTGATAGTACTAAGTACTAACAATCTAACGTGTCATATACTCATATCAATATTATATTTTCAATAATTTTATCTGAACAATAATTCTATCTGAACAAGTGATTTTGATCAATTACGTACAATCAAGTGATTTATTTTTATGCTAAATAGAAGACTATTTTGATGTTAAATAAAATTTTATTTAGGTGCACTTTTTTATACTAGTTGACACCGAAATAATACTCTATTTAACATAAAAATAAATCGTTCACATTACCGTTATATTTTTAACCATAGTCGAATTAGGAAGGAAAGAGATTTATATTTTTTAAATTTAAGGATCAATTTAATTATTTACTACAATTTTTTTGGTAATAAAACTAAATAAATAAAAATGATATTTAAATCGATTTTTCATATATACTTTTTTACACTTTTATATATAAAAGATATTTTTATTTTTTTCTTATTTTTTATCAATCACTTTTTGTTTTAATACTAAACTCAAAATATGTATGAGAAATTATCTACACAAAACATGACACATGTAATATATTAAAAGTAAATTATTTTTATTTAGAATATGTTTGGATGTTATTATTTAATTAAAATAAATTATTGACAAAAAAAATTAATATTTAATAAATTTGTAATAGTAAAATTAAAAATATTAATTAATTAATTATATATATAAGCATCTTTTATAATTTAAATTTATTTTAAAAGATCTTAAAACATAATAAATAAATAAATAATATTTTTATATTGTTATAATCAAATATAACTGACAAATAAAAAATATTATTATATGATAAGATATTTAAATATAAAATTATTTTTATTTTTACAAAAGATATTTTAAAAATCACTCTGAAATTTATAAAAAAAAAAACTCGCCCAAATAAATTAATAATGAAAAAGTTTAAGAAAAAATACAAAATAAATATTAACTTCTTAAATTTTCTGGTCTGAAAAGAACTTAAATTTTCTTCTGCATTCAATGCATAAAAAAAAAAAAAAAATTATTCCTCAAACTTTTCAATTGCATACTCTTAAATGTTAAATCAAAGCCTGCCCAAAAAAAAATGTTAAATCAAGCTTTTATAGCTAAATCTAATAAATGTTTATTCCTTAAACTGGAATTTTTTTACAAAAAAGATTGATAACCATTTTTTAAACCAAGACTGTATTCATCTCATTCTTAATTAGCAAACTTTTTTTATTAATATTTGTATCTACTATTTTATTAACTATTCCTATGGTTTTAAAAATCAATTCTCTAACTGAAACCCTTTTTATATTCTTTAAGCAATAAGAATATATATCTTGCTCACCTGACTTTAGGCCATAAATGATAATGAATCCCAGATCCAATTTCGACAATGCATAAATAAAAGTGTCATAAAACATATTTATGTGACTTATCTTAGTAGGTAAATTAATTGCATATATTAAAATAGATAATTTTTTAAATTTTACTAGATCAAAATTAAAATAAGACTTTTATAGAAATTAAGAGAATGGTTATTTGATAAAAAAAATAAAAATAAAAACTTTTTTAAAGCAATAATAAAATATTGAACATTAAAAAAAAAACATAAAAGAAAGAAAGAAAGATTGATAAGAGAAAAATAACAAATAGAATAGAAAATCAGGATAAGATTTATACTTCATTTTCTTTTACATTTTTTCATTTCGACATATACATTCCTTTGTTTTTTTCTCAAAAGAAAAACATTTGTTATAAAAATGGGAAACAAGCAAACACTTAACTTTTTAGATTTTTTAAATATATTATTATTATTTAAGTATAACATGTTTATTATTTTATTTTAATTTCATATATTATTATTATTATTATTATTATTATTATTATTATTTAATCTATAAAAATATAGATTTTATTTCTGTACACTTGAGTTAACTATTCCCTTCAAAGCCGACATGATACACAATTAAGTGAACATGTTCCCAGCAAATGGCCAAACTACAGCTTATTATTATTTTACTCGTCACGTGAAATCTGCATAGTTATTACCTCCTTTGTCCATTTCAAATGCATAAACATCCAACATAAAATGAAGCTTCCTAATTTGATTTTTATTCAACTCCAATTGAATTTTGTAACCATTAATTTTGTGTGCCCAATTTGGAATCCAAACTTTTACATAATAATAATAATAATAATAATAATAATAATAATAATAATAAATTGATAATAATAATAATAATAATTAATAACAAACATTTTTATTAAAAAAATCTAGACAATAACTTTTTTATGGTATCTCTCCGTGAACAAGTCAATGACTATTCTGTTGTGAATCAGCATTCTATTTAAAGATTTGTCATTGGTTATTGGATTACTACATGTACAAGACGAAATTCGAATTTTTAATACTTACTTAAACAGACTAGCGAGTTAAAATTTAAATACCAAATTACTTTACGGTATCTTAAATAAAAATCAAAATTCAATAGTTGTGGTTCATCTTATCAAGGTAGAGAAAATCAAGATTTTACGTGGAATCGAAAAATAAATTAAAAAATGAAAACATAAAATTATAAAAAGATTTAAATCATAAAATCGTCTGACTTAATATTAATTTTGTAAAATCAGTTAACTCATTAAAATTCGTAATATTAAAATATTTTAAGAATTTAATATAAATTCTAACTACCAAATTTAAACTTTGAAGTTTGAACAGCCCCAATAAATTGCCTTTTGTTTTTTTTTTTTTAGGCTGACCTTGGGCCGAATTCCTTTAATATTAATGTACTTGCCCCCCTATCACTGCCTGAGAATTGCTTCAAATTATGGTCCCTAAGTGGTCCATTTCCCAGCTTAATACACTGTAATACTGTATTCTTATTTCTTGACTGGTCCATTTAACTTACGTCTTTGATATATTTTTTTTGCAACAGTTTTCATTTAGTTATGTACACATGAAAATGGGTCACTATTTAGTATTTAACATGTGCTCTCACTATTAAAGAGTCCCACCAAAATATGGTCATATTACCGGAATATGCAGCAGTGCTTTAACTTGAACAAAGTACTGATAGGAAGTCAAATTCAATGGGATCGATTTCCCATGCAATCAATGGTATAAAAACATAGATCTTACAGCAGTCTCCATTAAAAGCTTCACCCACAAAAATTCATGGTAATTTAAAACGCCTAAATTCTGTCAATAATTTATGAGGGAAATTGAAGGGTAAAAAAGTGAAGAACAAACAGACAGATTTATATTAAATTTAGAAGGAATATGTGTATTATATATGATCATTTTGTGTCGTCTTTTTTTTTTTTTCTCTTGAAAAAATATTCTTCATTTTTTATTGTAGCATTATTTACTTTTTTTTTTTTCATGTTATTCTTTGCTATTGTTTGGTTTGCTTATCACGTGAATAAAAAAAATGTTAACTACTAAAATTGTTCCCGAATTTATAAATTGTTGATAAAAATATTCATGAATTTTAAAAACAATAAACGTATCCTTGAATTTTATTAAAATGTGACAAAAGTATCCTGATGTCAAAAAGCTTGAAAACCGTTAATTGTGGAGTCTGACGTAGCAAATCAAGTGTCTTATGTGACAAATGGAGTTCATATATTTCATCTCATTCAAATAATTCTCTGTTCTAGCCTCAGTTCACTTCAATTTTATATCAAAGACCCTAATTCTCCCAAATTGAACAAATTAAAAAATCCTAAAATCAAACCCCAAAATTTAAATATTGAACAAATATTCACAAAAAATCAAATGTCTAAATCTTAATAAATAGTAATATGGTTATTCCTCTTAATTAAACAAAATTTCCAAAACAACACAAACAACATTAACAATATTCCCTTTTTTCAAAAGAATCTAACTCACAAACTCAAAATCTCCCTTATAATCTTCCTACTTTCAATAACCAAGTTCTTGTGGGCTTATCAAAGAAAGTAAGGAGCATCACTGTGGTGATTCGTGTGACAAAAATTGCAGGTACCATCACAACCAAAGCTGCAATCATTGAAGGATTTGAAAACTGTGTCAAGAATCACTAAGGTGTAAATTATTGGCCACCCAAATGAGAAAGAAAAAGATGATGAAGATTGACCTTGAAGAATGTACCAAGAAAGCATGAATTTGAAAAAGTTCCATGAAAATGTTAAAAGGGTGTCATATATATGACCAAATAAAAAGAGACATGTTTATGTTCTTATTTTTGCTCATAATGTTGAGGAGGAACAAGTATTAGGAAGGTAGTTCCATGAATTTTAGAGTTTGATTTTAGGGTTCTTCAGTTTGTTCTATTTGGGAAAATTTAATATTTTTATTAAGAAATTGGGAGTGAATTGAGATTGAAACGGGATTATTTGAGTAAGATGATACATATGCAACTTCGTTTGCTACATCAGACTCTACAGTTAACGATTTCCAGATTTTTTGACGCCGGGATACTTTTGTCACGTTTTAATAAAATTTGAAGATACATTTGTCGTTTAAAAAATTCATAAACATTTTTATTAGCTATTTATAAATTTAGGAGCAATTTTGGTGGTTAACCCAATCAAAAAATATCTGAGGGAGTGGAGCCAAATGGAGATAGGACTTGAGTAGAGGTGTCAAATAGATCAATAGGACTTGAGTAGGGGTGTCAAATAGGCGAGTCTAGCCCTAGATGGTGGGCTAGGCTCGCCAATTTCTTTTTAAATAAAAATAATTAAATCTATTAAGAAAATATAATTTTAAAAATATTTTCAATCACTTATAATATTTAATTAAATATTATTCAAAACATCTAATTAAATATTAATTTTTTAATATAATTTCACAAATATTTCAATAATTTATAATATTTTTACTAATTAATTAATCATTTGTTTAATTTTTAAAAATAGTGATAAAAAAGGTCCGGTCCGCCCCGCCAAAGTCCGCCAAAACGCGTGGTGGGCTAAACGGGGCGTGTTAGGTAGGTTTGCTTATTTTTACAGTTTTGAAATTCTAGTCCGATAATTTTTTTGGCGGATTAAACAGGTCAACTCAGCGATCTTAGGCCCATTTGACACCTTTTCTTGGGAGTGAATTAGACATGCTATAGATAGGTGGGATAAAGTAAGAAGGAAAATGAGTGAGGGAAGTAAAATAAGGAAAAAAAAAATTAGATAATCTATGGTCATGATGGTTATATATAGGTCTGATATAAGAAATGCATATATGGTGGGAGGATATCTATGTGAACTTAGTGGGTTGGAGGCTAATTTACCTACTTGCCCTTATTTTGAAAACTTGTTACCAAAATATCATTATTTTTAAATAATTTACTTAGATGTCACTGTTTTGCCAGCATCCATTATTTATATTTTTATATTTTTTTACTTATCTCATTTATGTTAGTCGTTACAAAATTAACCATTTTAATTTTTGTGTACTCATTAATTTTTCACGTATTCAATTTTCAAATTTTACTGTTAATATGGCACTCAATAATTTTTATGGAAAAAAATTAATCCAAATATTTGACAATTTCAAATAATTTAAATTATATTTAAAATCATATCAAAACAGGAAACATGGAAGACATACCTATTTTTTGGATTTCATCATCTAATAATAACCCTTTCAAAAAAAACGTAAATTTATAATCTAGAAATAAAATATAAAAATATAAATAACTTTAATTTAGTTAAAAAATTAATAATTAAAACTTCAAAATGGTTAATTTTTATAGGTAAAAAAGTATAAAATATAAATAATTTATTTCAGATTTATAGAAATTTAATAATTAAAATTGTTTATGGATATGTTATAAACATTCAAATTATACTCCAAGCACCATTTTTATATATAAATTAGAATTTTTTTTTCATCAATTAGACAGGGTGGAGACATATTTACGATGAGTGCTTCTTGATAGAGAGGCACCTTTTCATTTGGCGCTTTCTCCTTGGAATGCGTATTTTACTTGGGCGCCTCATTGTTGGAGGCGCTTTCTCAATCAGCATTTCTTTTATGAAAAGCGGCTTACTATAGAGACACTATAGTGACATCTAAATAAATTATTTGAAAACAGTGGCATGTTGATAATAAATTTTTAAAACAAAGGCAAGTAGGTAAATTAACCTTAGAAGAGAGGGAATGTCATATGTCAAGTATAGGAAGGAAAAGTTGTTACGATGGACTATTGATTAAGTCCATTGAAGCGTGTAGTTTTCTAAAAATATAAATAAAGGATCAGTATGGTTGTATTGAGCAAATAAAATTAATAGATTCTTGAATTTTATTCAATTTTAATCTTTTTCTTTTTTATTTGAAGAAAAAAAATTATTCTTTTTTTTTTATTTATAATCTTCAATCATAATCAATTATCTTCTTTTATTTGATTGCTGCAACCAATTAAAAAATATTTTTTTTAATATTTATCTACTTTAATTCTAGTCCTAACATTTAGTGCTTTTATCAAGAGATTTCTTCCATTTTTATGAAAAAACAAACTCAACAATATGAAGATCTATTTCCAATATTTGATAGAAAAGATGGTTATGGATGGATAACATGTACTGAGCAGTATTGGAGCGCAAAAGGAACACTTGAGGAGCAGAGGTTCATGGAGTTGGAGAGAGGTTTTAAAGGAAAAGCCTTACAATGGTTTCTCTTATGAAAATCACGCAATCCCTTTGCAAATTTGGAGATGTTTCAGATAGCGTTCTATCATCGCTATCAACTAGATATGCAACCAATTTTGCCAGAGATCTGCTGCAAAGAAGTGGAAGAATGGAAAATTGAATGGGAAGAGATGAAAGGTAGGCTAATGCTACAACCACAGATTGAGCTAGAAACAACCAAACCTCAGCCAGAGCAAGAAATTGCAGCAACATCAATAGAAATTCAAGAAGAAAAAGAGCTAGAAGAAAATCCAGATTCAGATGCAACAAGCAAATCCACAACAAATTCAACAACAGATAACAAATTCACAGTTCACAAATCAGCAACCGCAGAATATGAAGTTGATGAAGAATGTGCAAAATTAGAAGAAAACCTATATTTACAATTGGAACATTCAGATCTGGAAATGAATTTGGCTACTGAAGAAAATGCAGCCATCGACGCCGTTGAGAAGGAGGAAGGAGATGGCACCGTGAGTGAAGGCGACGATAGCTAGAGATAGAGCAGCAACTAGGATGGCAGCAGCAACGCAGATCTGAGTTCATTTTCGAGAGTAACGTTGAGAGGCGGTGTGACTTGCTCTGTGGTGGTGCTTCATGACGGTGCTATACTGCTATGGTGACGCGAGGAGGAGAACCGCGAGTGACAAACCGTCACGGGCCCAAAGCTCAAGCGGTCTGTCGCGCCATGATTTTGAACCCACCACCGCTCATGGCGGCGATCTCTCCTTGGAATCGCGGAACGACACAGAGGCATGACCAAGGTGCTGAGCCTCATGTAGTTGTCGTTGACAACGAGCTTGGTCTCAAGCATAGCAGCGCACAGGCAGGGGGCGTGGCGAAGGAAGGTGGTAACATCTATAGCTACGATTACAACGGTGGCAACAAATGAGGCATGGATGAAGGGAAAAGATTCGGAGGTGTTTAGTTGTTGCAAGGGGTTCTTTCAAATTTTCTTGCATGGGGTATGGACATGGCAAGAAGGGTTGGCACCAGAGACAATTGGAGAAGAGGAAGTTGGTTATTGAGTTTCTTTGGCCTTCGAAAACACAAATTGGGTTAGAGTTTGTGTTGGAAGAGGTTGGAAGAGTTAAGCCCCAATTTGTTCCCCAAGATTGGCGGGTTGCACTAAATTTGTCCCCGATATACCAATTGCACTAAATTGGTCCCCGAATTTGTTAAAAATGCACTGCGTTAGTCCTTCTGTTAAATCTAGTTTAACGACGTCAGTGACATGTACAACTTTTATCAAGTAGGGTTAGTAAAGTACATCCTAGGTGGATGATGTTTAGATTTTGATCGAATTTGGTCCATGTATCTTGTTTATAACCCTAATCCCTTCCTTGTCCCAGCAAGTGGACGGTCCCTGCTCCTGTTTAGTCTGCACAACATAAATATTAAGCGTATATTCATAATTTTTTCCAATGAATTTTTTTTCTAAGTTGTATGTTTTCTATCAAGCCAAGATGATATTAGTTGAAGGCTTGAGCCTTAACTTCTACAAGCAAATTTAAATTAATAGAGGAATAAGAATAAGGTACCTTCTCCATAAGATCAAGAACTTCAAATCCATGGATAACTCTGCCAAGTACTGTATAAGTTTGTTCAAATGTGGCTGCTTTGCATAAGTCAAGAAGAACTTACTTCCATTAGTGTTTGGACCACTGTTAGTCATTGACAATATTCCTCTTGCATTGTGCTGGAACGTTAAAAAAGGCAATGTATTAGCCATTGTAATCATCCTTTGAAGAGAAATGTCTATAATGAGCATTCAATATATAAATCACAAATACTCCATTATATTTATGTCAACCCACATATTAACCATAGAATAGAATGGTACATGTATTTCAGTTCTAAAACTATAACTATATTTCGATACACCTAAAATTGAAGGTCTTGAAAAGCTAAGGAAAAGCAAACTAGGTTTTGCACAAAATAAACATAAAACCCACAACATTTGAAATTGTTAGGTAACAGCATCCTTCAACAGAAACAACCAAAGATCACCTTCACCTCATACAAAAACAAATCGCTATCCTTAAGTCTAAAACTTTCAATATTAAACTTCAGTGCATTGGATAAAACATTTTTTACAAGAACAAATGCCAAATATTTTTACATTCTTAAAAATTTAGTATTGGATAAAATATTCCAAAACAAAATTTGGTAAAAAGATTCCCACTGTTGTGCAAAATATCACCTACCTTATGAGATAGTTCAGTGTAATTTTACCCTTAAATAAATTGGTTAGCTACTCTAAATTTTCTATCACAAACTAGAAACAAGGAACTTGTTTATAGCAAAATAAGCATCAAAAATCACAATTACACCAAAACAAACATTAAAGTGACAAGCAACATCAACATTGCCATGTAAAGCTTTTGGATTCTCAATTCAACTTCTAATTTTCCAATTCTCCAAGGCAAATTAAGCTTCTCATGGTCAGTCTCCATGATAGGGTCTGTCCAAATTCCAAAATCAATCTCAGTTCTATTTAGCATCAACTTAAGACACCCAAACCCGAAATAGCAACCCATCAACACAATTTCAGTTTTCCTCAACACCGTAAACAACAAACAAAACCTAACCTCAACAACAAATCACTACCAACTATGAACATTTGCATCACAAAAAATAACTTGTTCTGCAAATTAAAACAGAGCACCAAATTGAAACAAACCCTAGCACAAACCCTATTTTCAAAAAACAAATAACAAAAACATAGAGCATAATAGGAATGTTGAAGGATCAAGAATAATGGGATTCATATTTAAATATTATGAATTTAAAAAAATGGGGTTTTCGAACCATACCTCTTAGTTGCGGTGATTGCAGAGACAATGTAGAAATCGATAGTAAACGTCGATGAAGAACACAGCAGCAGTGATCCACAAAGCAGTATGCGTCACGAGTACGACGCTGATCAGAGCCCTATCTTCTGGCTTTGGACTCCATTGGACTTCGCAGAAGAAATAGAGGAAGAAGAAGACGTTTGGGTGTAAGAGTGAGACAGTGTGAATAATAAAACCACGTCGTTTTTTGCTTCTCTCTAGCAAAACGACGTCGCACCCACTAGTCCTATGTGGTAAAAGTTGTACACGTCACTGACGCCGTTATACTAGATTTAGTAGAAGGACTAATGCAGTGCATTTTTAACAAACTAAGGGACCAATTTAATGCAATTGGTATCTTGAGGACCAATTTAGTGCGACCTGCTAATCTCGGGGACTAAAATGGGGCTTATCTCATACTGACCAATTGAGAACAAATAATGCTTAGGAACAAGACATATAGAATGAAGGAAATGTTGCAAAACTGTAAGGAATGCCAAGCATTAGTGGTAACGGTTGAGTGGGTGGATAAGAAATTGTGAGACCAACATAGATAGCAAATGAAGCATGCGAATGTTACAGATGTATCATAGAAGCCAAATAATTAGCTTTTTGTCTATGTAAAAAATGTTTTGTGTTGTTTTGGGTTGTTGCTGCTAGTTTGGGTGCACCATTTTTTATGACACTAAAGAGATAGGATATTCTTATCGCAAACTTTGCTCCATTCGAGTCCAGTCGTACGAACCATCTAAAAATTGTTAGTTTTTTTAATACCATGAGCCAATAATTGAATCTATAACCAGTGAGAATTAGTGCATATAGAAAATAAAATTTAGAATTTTTATATTTATTTAAATAAATAAGTGAATTAAGCATGCATTTGATGAAATATAACATAATCTTTGGTTTTTAACTTTTTATTATCTTTTGCATTTTGCAACTAAATGAAAAGTTTTTTTTTTTATAAAGGAATTAGACTTGATTCTTTGCAATTTGGGCAAGAGACCTTGAATTTCTTATCTTAATTTTATTTTATTATTTTGTTATAAAACTTTGAAAGTCACGGAGCATGTCAAACATGGCTTTTTTATTTATATATGTACCAAATGATTTATTTCCATAAAAATGGATTTACGGATCATTTGGCCTATGGCTTAAGCGAAATAGAGGAGGGAGCTATTTGCAACCATTTTGCCTATGGCAGCGCAAATGGGGTGGCGTCAGGATTTAGGTGTCTAAGTCGCCTATGACATAGGCGACATGGCAGATTCGAAAAATCTATAAATATCCATCCCCAGCACTAAACAAGAGCACACCAACTCATAATCCGTATAAACCTATATCATTCCACCCATTCCTTCTTCCACTCTTATGCAATTTAATACAAATTAGTCCATGGCTACGTACTGAAGGAATTTATGCTGTTGTGTATCCCAATGGAAAAATATTAGTATATCACAATCAGCAGAAGGAGTTAAGTTCTCTTGTGAAGATCCAATTTGATTTTCGATTCCAACCGAAACTTCTTTACAAGAACTAAAGAGTTTGATACTTTTGACTTTGGATGAGCTTGGAAGAAAAGAGATTTCAAGAGTATCTTATAGGATGCCTATTGCGGTGACGAATTTTTTTTTATAACAAAAATTATTTTTAATAACATAAATCATTATAACGATGATAATAATAATCCACACTAATTATAATAATAACAATAAAAAAAATACTAATCACATCTAAAAAATAAAAATAAAATTATCATTGTTTAGCAATGGTAATATTAATAAATACCATTCTAATTATTATAGTAATATTATCGCTATTAATAATCATACCAACAAAAAAAATTAACTTAATTACTCATATAAAAAAATAACTAACCTTCTCAGTCAAGTGTGTCGAATTATGAACAAAATGATCTAGTCTATTCAAATTTTCATTTGCATTAACACTAAATTCACTCATTTTTTCTTCACACTCAAAGAAACCACTTTAATTTGTTACATAATATCAACTAAAATCAAGAATTTAAAATGTAGAGCAGCAGCTTCTATGCATATAAGTTGTGGTCCTGCTATATATATATAGGGGAAATGGAGCTCATTGCTTCCTTCTCGCCATCAAAAACTGCCAATGCATGTAACTTGGGAGCAGAAATGTTTGCGTGGTTTTCTGAAGCCATTTCGCCTAGGCCATAGGCAAAATGGCCACATCGCCTCTGCCATGGGCGAAATGGAAAGCGCGGCTTTTCAAGGTACCATGTTGCCTTTGTCATGGGCTAAATGGAGCTGCAGCTTTTTGAAGGCCATTTTGCCGCCTCATGGGCAAAATGGTTGCTAAATCCATTTAGCCGGTACCTCAGGCAAAATAGACATGCGTAAAATGAGAATTAAAAAGGGGGATACGCATTCTGAGAATTAAAGTTTTTTGGGTGCGCATTTGATGCGTATGCATCTTAGGTTGTTTTTAGTCTCAATTTCTCTTTATTATTATGTTATTCTTTGTGAATTAAGTTTATTAATTGATCAATCAAACAAACTTGATGTTCTTTGAGTTGTGTTTGTGTTTTAGAGGAATTCACTAAGAGTTTTAGGTGATTAAAGACCATTTAAAGAGAGATTGAAGCAAAGAAGATGAAAAAAAGACAGAACCCACACGTTTACGTGGGGCACTCACGTTATACGTGAGTTAAGTCAGCAAATGAGCATAATTTGACAGAGATCCCACGTTATATGTGAGCTCCCACATCATACGTGACAAATAAACATTCAAGAAGCAAGTTTAGACAGTAACCCCACGTTATACGTGGGAGTTACATGTATAACGTGGGAGCCAACAATCAATTTCAGTAATTGATTCAATTCCATTTCAAATCCAAGATATTTTGGGCATCAATTTCATTCATTAATCAAGGGTATGATTGGAAGAATCAAGAGAAGATTGATTGAAGATTAAGAGAAGAAAATAAGCGTTGTAAAGATAGAAGATAAGATTAAGATAAGATAGATTAGAATTGATTTAGATTTGATTTGATTGATAGCTAATTTTTAGGATAGTTAAGCTAGATATATAAAGAGAAACTAACCACTAGGGTTAGCATCTCAGCACAGACGTTTTTCATTATTCTTAGACCTAATTTTCATTATACAATGCTAAACTATTCCATTGTTAAGGGTGAGGAGCTCTGTTCACCCGGCATGAGGTAGCCACTATGTACATTCGTTTATTAATTCATTGAGGTATTTTCAGTTATCTTCTATGCATGATTTAATTTTCTGTTCCTCATCTCAATAGTTTAGAATCACCGAGAGGTGTTGTTAACTTGTCTAGGGCTAGATTAATTAGATTGAGAGATCTATTAGTTTATGCTAACTGGAAATTGAATCACATAATCAATTAGGTCTAGCTAGAGATAGTCAAGCT
>JASCZI010181682.1:5962-22581 GCA_036250425.1 Stylosanthes scabra
ATTTCTTTAAATAGCGAAGGATATGTCAGAACAGGGGATATTCCGAATTCTTGGATGTTTTTGTTGTTTTATGTTTTCCTTTGATTTTCATGTAATGTTGCTCTCTGCCATGAGTAACTAACGCTTCCAGAGCCAGGGATGAGGAGCTCTGTTCATCCCAATACCTTTGCTTAATTCATATGTCTGTTCTTCAAATGTGAGTTATTCCTAATTCACGCATCCTCCTTATGTTCTTCATAAAATAGAACAAGAGTAACCGAGAGGTACGTTGTTCTTACTGGTTTAAATTTTGTGATTGAGAAATACTCAATTTAAACGTGTATTAAGGTTGATGCTCATATAATCTCATTAGACTAGAGATAGCAATTTGATGATTGTATGATAATTGAACCCTGAATATGTGCATGAGCTTTATCTCTATTCTTAGTTAATTAATTAAGAGATTAACTATTAACTGAGTTGAGGGAAACTAAATCACTAAGAGATTAGGATTTAGTTAACAAGGGTTTCAGTGAATTAAGTGATTTATATTTGTAGAAAAACAGAGCATTGAATTATAATAAACTGTTGGATGAATATCTCCTAGTCCTAGGCTTAATTGATCATTTCTGTTATTATTTTCATACATATCACTTACTGCCCAAGTTTGTAAACTGAGAAGTTTTATTTGTCTTGCATGACTTAGTGTACTAGGATTGGAAACAAACTCATAATCTTTGATTAAGTGAATTTGCCTAATTAAAGAACTAGTTTATCTGTACTGATTAATCTGTTAATCCTCGTAGGACGATAACTCTATTCACTTATTATTACTTGATACGATCCGGTGCACTTGCCGGTGGTCTTCCGGATTTCCGAAAGGATTTCGGAGCATCAGAAGTTCGCCCAAAAACACGTTTTCCTTTCCCAAAACCTCTTCTAAAACCTTCCGAGGACTCTCTCCACAATTCTCACTTCAATGCCACTCGGGCTTCTCATTTCTAAAACACCGCCTCATGTATAGCCGCTCTCTTTTCCGTTTCACAATTTATATGGCCATCGGCCTCATATCATCATCATCAATCATCATCATCATTCATCATATCATCACCATTCATCATCAATCAATAAGCATACACTTAGCACACACTTTTATCCATTTTTATCCACATCTTTCCATTTTTTTACTTATCCTATCATGGCATCCTAGGTTCCACTAGCCTAGGTGCTCATACCAGATTACCTATTGCAGTGATGAATCTAAATCCGTATCTGGACATCCAGCTCAATGCTCACACGCGATTTCCTTCGTGCCATTGAGTATCCAAGCACACCACATCATACCCGTAGCTTTAGTTAGCCACAGCGACGCTCATATATTCACAATTCAACACCTACAACACATACACACAACAACAACACACAAAAGACACAAACCTATCAATTCTTAGGGCTCAAAGAGCAAAGCTAAGGTTGGAAGGTCTTACCGGAGTTGCAAGCGCAAAGGCTTCGATTATCATGCTCAACGCATGCTAGATCATCACCTAAAACATGAATTTTGAAAACATGCAAGGTGATCAAGCTCATTTTTTAGCAGAAACTTAGGAGCTAGAAATGAGAGGGAATTCGTGATACCCATACCTCATTCATGGTGTAGAATCGAAGGGGACGGAACAAGCTTCGAGTAGCCACAAACGGTGCGTCAATCGGAGCTCCGGATCAAAAGTTATCGCGATCGGAAGCCGCCGATGAATAGTGGAGAATTGATTCAACTCACTTCAGCTGAAGTTAAGAGAAATGAGGTGGTTTGGCCACTTTGGTCCTTATATACTCACTAATGTGGTTCGGTTATTTCGCGGTTTGATCCAGTTCGGGCCAAACTTTTAGCGAAGGTGTACGTGTTCGCGCACAAATTCTAATTTACGTACGTATTTCCTCACCTCTATTTTTGTTCCGGTTCATTACCGTCGGCAAAAAACCAATTCGATCGGCTCAGCTAACGGTACGGGCCTATGGGGTTTACAACTAACGCGCACAGCCAACACAAGAAAGCTAAATTCCAAATCATAATCAGAATCCCCATCAAAATAAACTAGGATAGATGTAATCTAATTATATTTACACATTCACTTCATTGTAATGCTGATGGAGGGAGAATAATTCCCTTTACTTAGAAGGTTAATCGCTGCAATGTTCTAAGTCAAGCATAAACATTAATATGATACAAAAACTGCTTCTATAGTCTGTTGCAACATAACTTCTGATAGAGGCAACACCACTCCTTCTAGTCATAAACTTGACAAAGAACCTCAATTGCAGCAAGCAACCTACAAGAGTTTCCATATGTTGATTAGTTAAACAGGCTCAACTGTTACCATCAATGATGAAAATTCCATTAACAAGAGCGATCAGAAAAAAAAGTTACCATTATATTGATTGATGTTATGCAAAAGCTACATTGTGAGATATTTGCTCAATTCCAGCACATAAAAAAAATCATGCATAAGAGGTTGAGCTACACGGCACACGTGAGAAGTGACGAAAGATTAAGGACAGGATTTAGTCATCGTCTTTGGTGCGCAGGCAAGATATCCAAGGAAGGAATAAGAACTCCTCGCCTCTCTGCAGCTTTCCCATTCACAATCTTCTCGCCCGAGATAGGCATCTGATCAGGTTTATTTTCTAGATTCCCTGTGGGATTATGAGGGCTAAGAGTTTTATCCTGCGAATAAAAGAAATACAAGTTTCGAACGGAATACTTTTGGAAAATATAAAGCAGTAGCACAGTGCTATTATGTACCATGATTGTTGTTCCATTGTACAACTGAGTGGAAGGCACAACATCCAGCAGTTGTGAGTTCTTCAAAAATCGATGTTCGAGTAACATTGCAGCAGTTGGTCTCTCCGCCGGATTTCTTTTAAAGCAGCACCTCAGGAAATCTTTGCCGTCAGATGACAATGTTTCCGGTATAGGCGGGGTATCACTCATAACCTTAAACATTGCTGCAGCCTGCATAATTGTATTAATTTAAAATTGAAGGCAAGTTATGAACTTGTATACAAACATCTCCTAATAAGTTCTCAAATAGAACAATTCCTTAAAAACTTAACATATACTATTAGCCAGTGTTAATAGATTGAAAGAAACAAGAGAGAAATTTTCACTGTGCTTACTCCTTCGTACTCGCTCCACGGAGGTTTCCCGTTGAACATTTCAATGATTGTACAACCGAGGCTCCAAATATCTATAGCGTAAGCTAGATCCGAGTTGTTATCCTTTTGTACAACAGTCTGCATAAGCTGTAACAGAATTGATTGTCAGTAAATTACAGGGGAATGGATTAAGGTATCACAGAGTAATGTAGTTTACGAATAAGATACCTCTGGAGCCATCCAATATGGACTTCCCTTCAAAGAGAGATTAGCTTCACATCCAGTAAGCTGTGAACATCAAGGTCCAAGATTATGTTAATGGAATATAAGGATTATCCGTTAAATCATGTAGGTGAAAAAAAAGGGAGGAGGAAGAGGAGGAAGAAGAAGATGTAATTATTGTTAGAAATCTCAACCAATAGATAGTTTTTTAAAAGAAATAAAGTTTGAGCCTTTCAACTTAAATCCAATATTTTCAACAAGTTAAGTTTTAAAAGCAACTAGAATCAATGAAATGAGACAAGACAATGTGATTATTGTTAGGCGGAGACTTAGAACTCACATGCTTGGCCATTCCAAAATCAGCAAGTTTGACGACTCCTGCCGAATCGACAAGCAAATTAGCCCCTTTAATGTCCCTATTCCAAATCCAAAACGAACAAACAAATATGTTACAAGAAAAACAGTTTTGCAACAATAAACAAAAGTAATTGAATACTTGTCTATCTGTCTACATAGGTTTCAAGCTCCAGCTAGTATGAGCATACCAACCTATGAATTGTTTTCTTGCTATGCAAGTATGCCAACCCTGAAAGAATATGGCGCGTAAAATTCCTAATGACCGGTTCTGTTATGGCACCACAATGGTCGCGGACATATTTAGTAACAGAACCAGGATGGACATATTCCAGATAAATATTGAACTTGTCTCCGACCTATTAAAAAGTAACATAATGATATTAATGTTGGGGTTGTAATAGAAATAAATTATTAATGTTGCGGACCTAAGGTTCAAGTAGAAGATTACTTACTACTTCACTACCATAGTACTGCACAATATTTGAATGTTTCAGTTGGCTAAGAACTTTAATTTCCTGAAAAGCAGGTAAAGGTTAGGAATAAGAATAAAGAATATAGGTAACTTTATTTTCAAGTCATTAAAAACATCAGGTATTGAATCACATTAATGTAATCAACAGTAACTATGAAAATTAGGAGTCATGAAGAAACATTTATGTATGGCATCAGACAAAAGAAAATAGGTAACTTTAAGTAAATTATTGATCAATTAACTTAAACTATGCTTCTTATCTTCCTAGGAAGTAACATTATTTTTTAAATCAAGTATTACAGCTTGAAAGAGCTGCATTGAGCACTATAGTTTTTAATAATTCATGATTAAACATTTCAGAAACAAATTTAAGTATTATTACTAGATAATCGTGATCACAAATCCTCTCAAAGTATAGGATAACCAACCTGCTCTAACTGCTTTATAGACTCTATGGAAGTTGGATCCTCATGACATAATTCTACTTCTTTCACCGCGCACAACGCTCCAGTTTCTCTATCAAGAAGAGAAAATTATTTCAAATCTTTTGAAGAGATTGAAGAGTAGATCATCAAGTACACACAAAACTTGTATACATACCTATTGGTGCCAACATAAACACTTCCAAATGTGCCGCGGCCAATAAGTTTCCCCTTCTTCCATTGGCTTTTCATTGGCAACGATTCTGATTTCACCGCAGCCTGGGAGTAACCAGTTCCAGCAGTTGGGGAAAGTAAGTTGGGCATGGGAGGCAGGGGTAAACGGTGGACACTGACAGAATTACCTTCGGCTCGGCGTGCTGGTGTAGTCTCATTCATCAAGCTGGTGTGTAAGGGTGATGGAGGTCCACTTGCGCACTTAAAAAGGAGTAGTTGAGCTCTTCCATGTGGACTTAGACGCGGCGAGGTATCGGTGCCTGATGTTGATAAATCAAAGACTGGATGCAGGGATGTTTCTGAAGAAGATATCTCGGGTGCAGACCAGAATTGGTTTCCTTTTGGAGCTACATAATGATATGGAATGAAATCATCTGTGCTTGCGCGACGTGGACTGATCTTGGGACTTGCAAAGGGACTATTCGAAGAACTCTTGCCTGAGTGGCTTACACCATAGTTTTCAGATCTTGGTGACCGATTATCCAGCTGCTCAGCCTTTCGTGTTGTGTCTCGGTTGCTAGCGAAAACACTGCAACAAGATTCAGGGGAAGAGTGAATCAAGAATCAACTCAATATCAGAATATGTAGGTAGCAGCATGACCACAACCAAACTAAATCAAATTGAAGTCTCTTACAATATCCATTTCACAACACTGCTAGTAAAAATGAAATAACATAAGGAATAAGACTAACAGCATCAGAAAAATTGAACATTGAAACTGGTCCATTAAATAATCCTAACAGAAGTCTAGTCGTCAATTTTGGCAAACAATCAGAATATAACTTATCGTATATGAGTCTCACTAATTTGATTAAAAAATGATTAAACTCTCATTTACCATTTTATCAACTTTTCTTACTTTATAAAAATTTGTTCCACGTTAATAACTAGTTTGTGTGCAACTTTTACAATTATTGTACCTCCAAAACTTACATGTTCACAATAAAAAATGAGAAATTCTTACATGCTTCAAGAATAGGTGAATGTTCTTACCTCTTATCAATGAATTGACTTTCAGATCAGTATTATAAATTCATAATTTTTTTTTTAATTTTAAATTTTAAAAAACATTAATAAATAAAATTTTAAATAATAAATTCTAAATTTTAAACATTAAATCAAAACCTCTAAAACCCTAAAGAAAAAAATTACATCAAACAAGCAAGATAAACAACATAGAACAAAATTATTCAATTTCTCGCAGAACATAAAAAATTCAAACATTTTCAAAAAACAAATGAAATACCTCCTCATTTTGAACCCCGCGGAAAATGAAAGGTTGACATCGGGAGCAGCATCAGTTCGATCGCGATCCTCCATTGATCGATAGCCATTGAAGCTAGCACTGCTGTAAGTTCCCACAGGGGACGGTTGCCGAAATTCTGCATCTCGCTGCGGCAACGGCAACGGTAACGGCTTCGCAGACAATGAGGAGAAAGAAGATGCCGACGCAGAGGAGGAGATGGATGTGGTGCGAATTCCGGGAGGGGAGTTCACCGAGATCGCCACGGCGGCGGCGTCCTCTTCCACGTCAATATGCTTATTATTATAACCACCGTGAGGAGACTTTCCGCCGGTGCTTGCATTCTTCTTGTGCCGGCTTCGGAACCGCCATGCTTTCTTGTGGCTTTCGACGGCGGCGGAAGAAGAAGAAGAAGAAGCGGAGGAGGAGGCGGAAGTGTAATTGTTTTCTCTGTCTTTGTCTTTGGAAAACGAAATGTGCATCCACCGCATGGTGATTATGCGAAGAAGAAGAAGAATGGAGATAATAGGGTTAAGATTTCCCCTATTATTATTATTATTTTATTGAAATCTTTCTTTGAAGAAATGATGGAATGATGATGGTAAGGATTCATGGAGGAATATGCAAGGGAGAAAGGAATGTTAATCTTTCGCATATGGTTATTAGATGGTGGTTATTTTAGCGTCCTAACAAAATATTTGTTCCTTCCTTCAAGTTATTGGAAGTTTCTTTTTTGTTAGGGCGATGGTCTTATTAGTGGATATGGTTCTGGCTTGAGAGAGGGAACATAGAAGAAAGAGACAAGAAAGCTAACAAATAAACAACTAGAGCTTACCCCTTAACGGCTTCTTTTGGTGATCTCTCTCAATAAAAGATTTAAAAAAAAAAAAAAGAATATTTATGGTACAATAATATATAAATATATTTTCGTTAATTTATTACAATAAAATATTTTTTTAAGTAAAGAAAAATCTTTTAAAAAAATATAAATTATAAATTTTTAAAGATATTTTTATTTTTTAAATTTTTTAATATTTTTTTAAATTTAACAACTAAATAGCATCCAAATAATTCGAAGTCAAGAGCGCTAAGTTTTTGGTTTTTGGTGACTAAGCTATGTTTTTGTTTGTAACGGGACACAATTTCTTCGGAGCGAAAAAAAAGGAGGATTGTGCTATTTTAGGGATAGAAGCTAGCTTCTAGCTATGTGCTTTAGTTCCCGCCAGATAATGCTCCCAAACAACTAACCCTTATTATGTTTTTTCAGTATTACTCACCCAATTAATTTACTAACACTCGTCTTTGATGTTGATCTGTTTCATTGCTTCCATGGATAGGCTAACCTTTTTAGCCTCTTGTGCTCTGGTTATCTAAATGAGGTTTTAGCTTTTTTTTTTTTTAACAACCATTTAGACATCACAACACATTGATCCAAGCCTCGTCTGTTTATTACGAATGAAATTTTTACCCTCAAATATAGTGGTTTCTCTCCCACATAGATATCTGGGTAGCTATCCTAGCTATTTAAAATTTAATTCCTTTTATACTTAAAATCCTCAATTATTTTTCGGCCAAAAATATAACTCATTTCATTCAATCACATGCTCTCCGATTTAAATATCATTTACCAGTAACCACATTGTTATTTATTTATATAGGTTTTATTGTTATTTTGTATCTAAGAACACATTAAGATCACTATAAAAGTTGCTAAACATGAGTTCAGTGCCATGGTTCAAAACATGGAAACAAATTGGCTGATCAAATAAGAAAAATAGGAAATTTTGATGGATTAAGTGAACAAGCTATCTTAGACTTAATGTGTATTATCTATTATGAATATGGCGGCAATGAACCAAAAAAAAAGATGGTCCTGTCTAAGAAGACGTTTCAAGAGACTTGCATGGCAATTCATCTTCAAGAACATCTAACTCGTAAATGACATGAGAAACTGCATGGAAATCAAAATTCAAAAGCCGCCTATACTAATATAAAATAGTTGTAACATGCAGGTGCTAAAACTCATCACTGCTACAACATACCCACCAAACTAAACCACTTTATTTGGAAATTGATTCTGTGCCATGCCATTTCTCCTGCTGAATTTTCGCTTTGTCGAATATAACTTAAAATGGTTCTGAGATCATTCACCCCCCCATGCTTGGTGTCCGAAACCTACTTTACATATGGGCATGTTTTCATTCTTGCTCAGAAGCTTCAATGATGGATGAACCTCAATATCGCGGATGAATATCCTATCTTCAATATCAAGATTACTCACGTCCACCTCAATTTTTGAAGGAATGTGCTCTGATGGACAAAGATATTTTACGCTAGTTCTGATCTTATTTAACATTCCCCCTGTAAAAGGCATTCAAAGTTAACATCATGCTAGCATTAGAAAACATTGAAGTCAACTTAGTTAATTTTTTTTTTTTTTTTTTTTTAAAAAAAAGGACCAGATTTTTTAAGAAAGTGACACATCTAATTAAAACTTGAATACAACTTATGTAAATTGAACTGGATGAAATGAATGTTAATTGATCTGATCTTAAGAACAGTCCCCTGAAGGCATAACCGCATAAGAACAAAAAATTCAACGACTTTGAAAGCAGTATACTCATCGTAAAACATTTTGACTATCTTTCCCCACTTTAATTTTTTTTTCTCCCTTGTTTTTTAAAGGGAAATCAAATCAGTTATCCAGTATGATTATACTTCACAGCTCTCTGTAACAAATGGCCATTATGAAAAGAATCTAACAAGCTAATGAAACAGACAGTGTCTTTAAGCTAAAGCAGTTGCATAGCCTCGGATTCAGTATGTTCACTATTACTTTTCAAAGCATGCATAATCAGAAAAAACAAAACCACTATGGCGCATGCGCGGGGTGATTAAGAACCAAATACTATATCATATACTGTGCTAATAATGAATGAAAGAATGAATTGCTATGACGAAAAATAATAATGAAGAGTGATATTGAAATAACAAAGTTCGAGATCAATCAGATATTTACTCCCAACAAATACAAAAGTCAATAAGCAAGATAACTGCATTGCTACTGGAAGATATTAGAAGCATTTAAGGAAAGGCAACAAGATAACCCTGGGTAAAAGGCATCTAAATCCAGAACTTCTATCTTGCCCGTATTTTCACAAGGTAGCATGCAAACAGTCTATTGAAGGGCTTAACTCAGGAAGTTAACAACTAAATGGCAAAATATCTAAGGGTGACTTTGGACATGATTCTTTCTGTCAGCAGAGAATAATTTTCTTGGGGCTAAACAGTCACTTTTCAGTTTTCACATATTGTACTTTTAAAAATAATCCAAATTTAAAAAGGATATACTTTCAGCACTTATGTAGAAACTGATTATAGCAACTTCTCAAAATAAAGCAAGAAAATGGAAGAAGAAAGTATTAATTCAACTACAAATATGGTGGTGTAGGGATATTCAACAGATCCCCTGTTCTTCTAGCTCCTAAGCTTCCTATATACTCAACTAGGCATATAATTATACCTTCTTGTTACCTGCAAACTAATTCAAAATCCTGCTACTAAGGCTGATTAATTATAAGCCTAATACTTCTTAATACTCCCCACCAAATCAATCCACCATGTCCTCAAGCTGGCATCATGGGGGACTAGGACATATCATAGGGCATCCACAAGCAACTCCAACCAGTGTACTATTCATTGAAATTTAAGTCTATATGGTTGGCTGGAAACCTCCTCTCTTCCTTCCAAGATGGTGTTTCTATCTGCAATGAGCCAAGTTAGACTGTTTCAGCCCCAACTTTAATTCCGTTTTCTATCTCTGTAAGACCACCTTCAGCTATCAATGAACTTGATAGCAAACTATAGCAGAAAATACTTTCCCTTGTTAAGAACCCAGCATATATTTCCGTTTATTACTGAAATAATCCCATCCTCCATAAGACCATAACCCAATATGATTTTATCTCTTGTTTTTCTGCAACTTTTGCTGTGCTGCATTGAGTTGGACTTGGCCCAGTAAATCAGGTAAACAGTATCAGATATTAAACTGCCTTAAAAGCATCTTTCCTTTCCATACCAAACTGGGTTTTATTCATTTCATTCAGGCAAGAGTCCCGCTTGTCCAATTTGTTTCAACTAGTGTGCCACACTGCCACACCCCCCAAAAACCTTTCATTCCTAATAACACCAATACCCATATGACCGCCCAAGAGATGTTCGCACACCTCCTCAAATCTCAACGTTCCCCCCTCTCAATTGTGCAATGAATCATGCTATAATGATTTGACAGCAAACACCCTGCTGTAGACTTCACAGATGCTCCATTGCTCCCTGTTGAAGACACCACCCACCCTGTCACCAAGACCGCCATGCCACCACCTACTCGAGGTCTGTCATTGCCATGCCAACAATTTATTTCAATTTCTAGTTTCTTTCTTTATTCAAGTGCAAGTGCCATGGATTTTCTTGTTCTTGAAAGAAAATGTCAAGAACACATTAGTCTGGGTTCAGTTGCCCCCTCCTTTTTGAGGTGTTCTTTGGCTATCCAAACCTCCCTACATACTCAGGCCCTTCTTCCTCAGATTCCTTGACCTCATAATTGACCCTAAATTGTTTCATTCTAAAAGATAGGGAACTGCTTTGACAAATTCCTACAAGGTCAGTAAACCTACGATGTCCCTAAGCCAAGAAATATCTAAATTACAAATACTTAGGCTAAGTTTGGAAGCGTTGGCAGAGAACTGAAGAGTAACGAATGGCATGGACAGTTCAACAAGATCGTGTTCGGAAGAGGTTTATTGGGAGGAAGAGAGAAGGAAAGTGAAGGACATTGAAGCCTCTCCTTGCCAAAGCACACATGGTATTTTATGACCCTTCGAATTGGGGTTGTGAATAAGGCCGTGTTGCTTCATTCCTTCCCTATATGTAAGCTACCAAATAGCCTCACCATCCACTCTGACCCTTCTCCAGTCCAGTAATGAGCTTTCCTTTCCTACCAAACTCCCATGAATAGCATAATGTTTTAGTCAATATCAACAGAATTTGGCCCAGGAACTGTTAAATTTTCTCAGGCTAGTTTTATACTTCTATTGTTATTATTCAATCACAATACTTGCACTAGACTAGAGACCTTGATCGGAAACAATCTATACATATATAATGCATCAGAACCACTTTAAGCAAGCAACTAATTAAGAGTTAATCATATTCATATCTCCTTCCCTTCTAAACCCAAATATTGTCAAACAAAACCTAAATTGTCACAGAAACAGAAATTTCCACACCAATAAACCGTCGATGAAAGCCAAAAAGAGGTACCTTTCTTGACACCACGACAAACATCTTCACCTTTGAACACAACAGGAACATCAACCTTCAAATCCATCCCATCTTCAGCCCAAACAAACACCATATTAAGAATCTTCCCACTCTCCTCGTCCCTGTGAATCTACACGCCACATAAAAAAAAAAAAAATCAAATTCATTTGACGAGAAAAATTAGGGTTTAATTTTGATGCACTGATGTCTTTGTGACAAAAACATTGTTATGTTTGCTTACCTGCCAATGCCATTCCATGAATGTGCATCAAAATTAAATTCCAAAAAACTATAATTGCAACAAAATAGCACCTAAATGAAGTAAAGGTACTTGTAGCACCTAAATGAAATAATATATATAAATTCATTTTTGAAATGTTGATTAAAGTAGAAAACCTTGATGGGAAGCACGGTTCCGGATTCAAGCAAATGGGAGGATCCTGAGCCAGCACGGATCTGCAGAGGAAAACGCGTGGAGCAGAAGGAAAAGGCATCAGGGGATTTGAGTATGCTCTTAATCTGCTTCCTCTCAACAGTCACCAAATGCTTCTTCGACGAAAATGTTTGCCGAACCGCAGGGTCCTTTTCTAGAAGGTTCTGGTAGAAAACCACGGCAGGGATTCGGCCTTGCGTTCTTTCCCTCGCAGCTACTCTGCTGCCGCTGAACTCTCTCGGGATTGCTTGAATCGTGTGGTAACAAGAAACCCGGAGTGATGATGATTCCCGACGGGTAGCCGCCGCCACCGTTCGGAGGTGGCCGGCAGCGGAGCGCCACCACTGCGCCATGAGTGACAGTGTCTTGTTATGAAGCGTTCCTACGGCAATGCGGAAATGGAGTTTGGCAAATAGAGAGAGGGTTTTGAGAATTAAGGGGTTTAGGTTCCCAGCCGGAGTGTTTTTTTTTTTTTTTTCCCTCTTTTTTTATGGGCCTAGTGTTAGATCATATGGCCCAATACCTTGTAACAAAAATATTCTTCTAGTTGACAATCCCTGCTCTCATCTCTTTTTAACCGAAATTCTCGCTCTCAGCCTTAACTAATCCCACGCATGCAAACTAACTCTCTTCTTCACCCTCTACCCTCTATATTCATATACACTGCACTAATAAACTCTCTCCATCTCCCTCCATCCCTCTCTACAATAAATCTCAACAATACTTTCTATAATCATCATCACATCCATCACCATTCACAGATCCATTTCATTGCTAGCTAGCTTCTTCATCCATCATCATTCTTGCCTTATGTACGTATGCAATCTCTATATATCCATCGTTATTTCTTTCTTTTCTAATGTTTACGTCTTTTTTCCTAATTTCACAATGAAAATCTGGATATGTATAATTAGTTCGAACGTTCTAATTTAATTAGCGGATCGTTTTGTTTTCTTCTTATTTCTAAGATCAAGAATCACCGCCATAATCATTATTTGTTCTATAACATTATTTATTCATCAATTTCAACAATTCGGTGTTTTGAGATTCAAATCGTGTTTCTTTATGTCAAGGAACAAAGAAGAGAAGAAGAAAGAAGAGTGAATGTCGTCGACGAATTCACCATGCGCGGCGTGCAAGTTCCTCCGCCGGAAGTGCACACAAGAGTGCATTTTCGCGCCGTACTTCCCACCGGACAACCCGCAGCGCTTCGCCTACGTCCATCGCGTCTTCGGCGCCAGCAACATCGGCAAGATCCTCAACGAGCTAGCCGCCTCGCAACGGGAGGACGCGGTGAAGTCCCTTGCGTTCGAGGCGGAGGCGCGCCTCCGTGACCCGGTCTACGGCTGCGTCGGCGAGATCGCCGTGCTCCAGCAGCGCCTCCGCCAGGCACATACGGAGCTCCTCAACGCCAAGAACGAACTCAGCGCCTTCGTCAACCCACAAGCCTTGCAAGGTGCATTGATTTCGCCTCACGGAATTCGAGGAGTCCCCCTTTACCCTCAGGCAAAGCCTTTGTCTCCGACTCTCTTTGCAGCTCCCTACGGCCAGAACACTGTGCCAGCTGTACAGCATTCTGTACCGTTGGGTGCTGCTGGTGACCTGGACCCGGAGCAGCAGGAGTTATTGGAGGCCCAACAACTCGCTGCTGCCGCGGCGATCCGGGAACAGCAGCATCATGCTATGATGATGAGGAATTTTGAACTGCAACAGCAACAGGAGTATCTAAGATATAATGCTGCTGCTATTGGACTTGAACCTGCTGCCGTGGCTGCGAGTCCAGCTTCAATTGTGACGGCTGAAGGTGGCGGCAGCGGCGGTAGTGGAAGTGGAGTGTTTGGACAGATGGGTGGTCAGGCAGGTGAGATGGCACCTTGTTTGGCTTTGGGGACATTTGACAGTTCTGGAACTTATAATCAGCATCAGCATCATCATCAGATGCAACAACAAGCACAACAACATGGAGTTGGGGAAAATTATGTTGGTCTTGCAACTCATCATCATCATCATCATTACCCTGTTGAGGCGCAGTTTCTGCTATCATCGGAGCAGCAAGCACAGTTGTCCCAACAACAACAACCGTCAGAGAGTGAGGACGGCCCTTCTTGATGATTTTCTGATTTTTTGCAACTATATTTACATATATGGTTTTTGTTTTCTTCTTTTTGTTCTGTTAAAGACTTTTTAACTATGAGTATGTTGTTTTTGCTATTGTTTTTTATGTTGTTGGGTTGATTATTAATTATAGGATTATTATATTGATAGTGATAATGATGGTAGTTGTGGCTTTAGCTTATTATGAAAGGTTGATGAGAGAGCGTGAACTTGAGGAAGCTTCTTATCGGTCATGGATGAATCGGAAAACTCAACACCTCAGGTAGATTACTTTTTGTTGGTGATGGCATCTGGGGTTTGTAATGAGCAGGGTGGAAATGATAAGGTGATAGTTTTCTTTTGGTGATGATAGACTTAGTTGAAGGATTTTGCCATTGACTTGCTCCTCTGATCTCATATTGTTTTGGATGAGCTTGTCAATTTAATGATGTATTTGACATGCTTACTTAAACGAAAATTTTGATTTTTCATTATTCATGTTATGCGTGCCTTTAATTTTTCCTTTGTGTTAATTAATTATCTATGACGATGCTGGTTTGCGCTCATACTATACGTTCTCACATTTTACTTATCTAATTCATCATGATTTGGTGATTGATGAATAAAGTTGGTGCATAAATTAAGTTTAATCACCATCCTTCTTAATCGTTTTAAGTGGCAGTCTGAATCTGCTGCCGAATGGAAATTCTAAATAAGTTGGTGCGTTCATAATGATCAATTTATAAAAGATGAGTGAACAAATATGCCAGCAGTAGTTTATGAGAATTTCATAGTGTCTTAGTACATTACATTTGCCCTTTGAGTATTGCTACATGCATATATAAAAGTGGAGTTATGTAACACAATATTGCTCAGTAGTCTATTCATCATATAAACTTAGCTTGTTGCGTGTGTAAAGAAAACTTAAGTGATAACAAATATCCAAAGAAATTAAGAAAAAGTCAACAAACAGTCCAAAGTAACTCACTGTTACAGAAAAGTTTAATGCAAATGAAATGAACAAGGCTTTTAATAGAAACCATTAGCCAACAATGTTCTACAACTTCATTGTGGATGAAATATTAAAATATTAAATAAAACACATACTGAGAGAAGAGAGAAAGAAAGCACAACTAAGCAGGTTTTAAACCTATAAGCAAGGTAACTTGAGAATCACAATTTAAATCTTGAGAACAAGGAGTTCAGGTAAAATCATAGTTCTAAAAATCGGATCGGACTGGCCGATTAACCAAGAACCGATCATAATTACGGTCTGATTCAACACATATAATAGTAGATTTAAAAACCAAAATCAAATCGATAAATTGGCTAGAACTCGGTTGGTCAGATCAAACCAAAGCCTCTTCGCTAAGGAAATTTGTTCCAAATTGTTAAATTTGGGATTTAAACCCTTGACCTTTAAGGTCTAAAATGACTTGCTTGCCACTAGGTTATGCAGTTTGTTTGTTATATGGAATCAAATTATTATTATTATATATATATATATAGGAATCATCCTTCTAATTAGTTTATATTTATTTATTTTATCTTAATTTTAATTTGTATTCATTTATAAATTAATTATATTTTTATTTGAAAATCATTATTAATATAAAAACATTTTTATTGAATATTTATAAATTAAAATATAAATATAAAAATTATTTACTAATCACAATTTATGTTTTCTTTTTCCATGATCATGTAATAATTACTAATATTTTTTCAATAAATACTTATATATAATAAGTATAAACTAATTAATAAATTATTAAAATATAAAAATAATAGCTATTTTAATATAAAATTACTTAATATTAGCCTTATATATATTATTATAAATGAGTGAGATTATAATTTCGATTGATTTAGTAATTTAAATCAAGAGGACATATTAAGATTTATATCATGATATAATAATTTTTGTCTTTATTCTTATGTTATATATTATTTTATTATAAAATAATTATTACGATTAAATCTACAGTTAAATTGGTTAAACCTTAAAAATTTCTAACAATTAATTTAAACGATTCGATGATTGATACGATTTTTAAAACTTGGGTAAAATACAATAATATCATAGCCACGTTATTATTTCAATCAAGGTAGAAACTCTATGCAGATTACAAATTACAAATGTGCAAAGATACGAGGATAGAACAAAAATAATATAGTTAGTGTATAAAATATGTACGGGAACGATAGTCTTCAATCAAAGCTTCAAGCATAACAATAAATCGAATGAATAAAAAATTATAATTCAGAAATACATACATGATTAATATATATGTGTTAAAAGATACTACAATTATATTTCCCTAAGATACTCATTGAAAGATTTCAGCAAGGATGTGAATAAGCGAAAGAGAGGAAACATAACCTCAGAACAATGTTTTTTTATTTTTTAAATTTCAGCTGAGAACATCACTGTATCTAATTCATTTAACTGCTCAATGATTTTAGTATCATGACTTTTCAAATCTTTAAATTTTTTTCTCATTTAATATTTTGTTAGATAATTATTTATTAAAAAGTAAATTAATTTCTTAGCAAAACTGCTTATTTATTTATTTCTCGTTTGGATCGGTTTTTTTTTTTCACCTTTTGGATCGGTTTTCCAAAGAGAAAAAGGTACTGGTTTAGTTGTTTCATAAAAAAAAAAAAAAAAAAAAAAAAAAAAATTTATA
>JASCZI010181682.1:22663-36920 GCA_036250425.1 Stylosanthes scabra
TTCTTATATTTTCTATACAATCTCAAAATTAACTTTTTACTTAAAAAAGACCTTTTTTTAAGTCATTTTTTTAAAGAAAAAAGCAAATATCCAAAGCCCCCACCCTTGGATTGAAATTTAAAAAAGCTAAATCTCAAAACGTAATTTCCAGAACGAACAAAAATCGACAAAAATGTAAGAAGATTTTTATTTTACTTGTTTTTTTTAGTATACTTAGCAAGTATTATTTACCTTAGTTTTTTTTCTTTAGCAAACATATAATAAGAGAGACTCAAATTCGAAATTGCTGTTAGAAGAGAGATAAATGTCATTTGATTTACACATCGTTGACGTAACATTCAGGTTAGTTGAGAAAATGAAAAAAAAAAAAGATAATAAAAAATAAATTGAAATTTGTGAGATATATATATATATATATATATATATATTAAATTAAAAAAGATAAGTATATTTAATTAATTATCTAAAAATCAAATATAATTTAGGACTATGTAAATATTTTATCCATCAAAATTAAACTCCATTTATATATTTTACAATTATTTTTTTAATCAATACCCATTTTAAGGTTTTTTTTTGAAATAAAATAAATAATTTCTTTATTTCTTAATAAAAATTAATTAAACATTATTTACCGTTGTTCAATTTTATTTTGTGATCGGTAAATAATCGGGAAAACCTAAGCAGATTATCTAGTTTCCAACTGATAATTGTGGCCTACACCAATGTTCCATAAAAATAGTCAGAATCTATATGGTTTACACCGATTCTTGTATTGGCTCACCAATATAAAAGCCATTGGCACCCATTCCCATCAAGACTTTAATCTCATTTCTCTCTCACACATCTTTTTCACTCTCTCAAATTCTCTCCTTCCCTTCCCCTTCAAATATCAGTCACATCAAGCTAATTTTCTTAATTTTTTTTATTTTATTTCATATTTAGTTTTAATAATTAGCAGATTTAGTTTTTAATATTTAATGGAATTAGTTTAATATTTAGTTTTGAATAATTAGTGTCATATTTAGTTTTTATTAATTAGTGTAATTTAGTAATTACTTATATGTTAATTAGTTTTTAATAATTAGTTTAATTTATTTATTAAGTAATTAGATTTATTGAATAATTAGATTTAATTTATTTATTCAAATCATTATTTATTTGTTAATTAGTTTAATATAGGATATGTCAAATAATTTACTGTAAATTAGAATTACTTAGAAAAATATTGATTAGATTAATGTAAGTTATATCAAATAATTTATTGAAAATTAGAATTGTTTAGATATATGTTAATTAGTTTAATGTAGGATATGTCAAATAGCTTATTGTAAGTTAGTTTAATTTTACCTTAGATAAATTAGTTAGAATATGTTAATTATCAATTTAGAGTTTATGGTAAGTTAGTTTAACCTTAGATGAATTAGTTAGAGTATGTTAATTATTAAGTTAGTTTAATTTTACCTTAGATAAATGATTCTAATTTTTTTCATTACTCCGCAATAAAATAATTTAAATTTATAGGTAGAGCATGTCGTTATATTTTTGTAATTTTTTATTATTGTAGAGTAGAAAAATTTAAATTGATTGAAGTTATTTTGTATATGCATCAGCCTGTTTAGCTTAATCATTATTAGCAGCATATTTTAAATTTATGTTGTAGACAAAACATGTTAGTATAGTTTTTGTATTTTTTATTATATTTTTTATTAGTTTAATTTAATTTAAATTAATTTGTCATTAGTAACTATCTATACATAACCTAATAATTCATGTATCCTTGTAAAACAATTTTTATATCGCTATGACGAACTTGCTTCTTGGATACGAGGAATCCATGTACCGTTTAGATGCGCAAGATCAGATACCTGGTAGACTTCGACAGATGGTAGTATATTGCTTTTTTTTTTAATTCGTTAATGATTTTCACAAATTTTAAAATTTTATTTAATAATTTATTAAATATTTGGTTGTGCAGTCGAATAAGTCCTACGTAGTCGTCGATTGATATTGCCTCGTCCACATGACAGATGTGTCGTGCTACGAGTTACTATCATCGTAACTTGACTGGATGCATGACATTACTGTTGTTATGGGCGTATTACCATATACCAGCGGCACGACCTGGCGGCTTCATTGAACGTGTGTTTCCACTGGTTGCGAGGTATTTCTAAACGATGTATGTTCTGCATGTTAAATTCGGATTTGCTAATTTTATATGGGCCACTAACCGAAATTGATGACACTGCAGGTGGATCGGCCACGAGCAGGACAACGATGGCCTTGAGATTAGAATCAGGCGGTGGAGACAAGTGCTGAACAATCCCGGTCCTTATGGGTTTAGTTTAGTGTTGGTTAATTTTTTAGATCAATTATAAAGTAGTGAATCACTATTCTCATATTTATTTATTTGTAGGTTGTATGGACTCCCTTCATCACAACATTTATGCACTCTAATATGTTGATCGTCATGTGACCAAACCTTCGACTGCCATCTGCATATTGGGTCCAGTGTTCGGGTGGCATTTTATCCAGCCAGTTGGTGATTGCTTCATTCGCACGGGTAACAAGCCTAGGCTTGGGTCATATGTTGGGCTGAATTGTCAAAATATTATTTTTATAAATAAATTATATTAATTAACTTAAACTTTTAATTATTCTTTCATAATATAAAAAAATAAAACAAAAAACTATGAATACCTAAGACTAAAGTCAAGATTATAACTTCTTCTTTTGAATTTATGTTTATGGACTCTAATTTGATTATAAGTATGACCATAATACATGGTTAATAATTGACACATAAATGAATTATAATTCATAAATTATGTATATATTTCAAGATGCATCTAATGCTAATTAATTTAGATTTTCTAAGTTTATTATCGAGTTATAATTCATGAAACACAATCTAAGATAAGCTCGCGGGCTTGACGGGCTTTTAAATAGGCCAGGCTTGAGCCTGGAAAAAAACCTATAACAGGTAATAGGCCTAGACTTGAGCCATATGTTTACAACATGGGCTAAGCTCGTCTAAGCCAAAGCTCGACTTGACTCGGCCGATTCTCATCCCTATTTGCACCCCCAATCTACCAAAATCGTGAGCAAAATCTCTTTGTGATTTTAAATATGTCATGTTCACAAAAACCTTTCTCAGATCTTTATTCTTGAAATACCTCATAAAATTCGCTGCTATGTGACGGACATAGAAGGCATGGAAACTAAGAGGTGGTTTCCAACCACTACAATCGTCGTTTATCGTATCATCGATGGCCTTGTGTTTATCCAAGATAACTAGGAGACCAAGTAATTGAGTCACATGCTACCTCAAGTTTGAAAGGAAAACAATCATGCCTCCTTTGTTTCCCCTTAAACTACTGCGAACGCAATCAGCAAGATATTTGAGTTACCATCTTGGGCGATAGCCATTAGCAAGGTCCCCCATATTTTCCATATAGATGGATACCATCAATTGATATTATTGGCTTATAGTGCTTGAAAGCTTCCACACAGAGAGGAAATGTCCAAAAGACCCGAAGAAACATCCTTGCCTCGGGATCACCTCGATTAGGATCTATTTCCATATGAACCCAAGTACCAAATCTAATGACAATATCATAATATAAAATCAAAAAGATGCCTAATTAGGTAGATAAATACAACATATGATATAGTACCTGGTAAATACATTTGCATCGCAAATAACCACACTGGAAGCTCGTTATATGATTCCTCCCAATCGCCATATATATTAGCTATAACTCATTGTTTTCCAATTCAAACCTTCTTGTACGAGGCTTTATATCCAAAGTGTTGCTCAACTGATCCTTGAAGAACTCTTATAACTATGGTTTGATCTACTTTTATCATGGCAAATATGTATTGTGCAATGACTTTGGAATCCAGCCTCCCATGGTCTTGACCAACTAATGTTTGCATGCAGGAGTGTGACCATTGTAACATCTAACCTCCCATATCTTCTTTTTCCGTCGATAGGATACACGTATCATCCAAGCACATCCCTGATCATGTTGAACGCATCCCACAACATATTTCAATTGGTCACTCTCTAACATTTTATAACTAACCACCTAGTTGATACTGTACGTCTTAACTGCCATCAGAACAGCTTCCTTATTATGAAACTCTTGACCGTCTTCGAACTCAGTTGTTGGATCATCGTCGGGTGCACGTTGGCCATGAAAAACATGTTCATTCATTGCATCTAGATTCAACGAGCAGAAGTGGGTTGAACAATCATACCTTTCAGAGATTGCTGGCTGGGTAAATGCAATTGATGAACCAGTGAAATAGTTCATCTCTGCTGCTTCCGTCTCGAATAAAATAACCGGATTGATCTCTTCATTAGAGACAAGATCCACAAAGAAGGGTTCAACCATTGGGTGCTCTACAGCAGCCGCTCTTTGGTGGCTTTCCACCTCATCTTCCATTGAATCCCATAGACCCATGCATGTTTCGAGTAGAGTTTGATGTATTCATACTCCCTTCGAGTGTAACGTTTAGATCAATTATCATATCCCTGATTAAACATCTTGCCGGATCGGTTGATTGGGTATTAGTAGCGTTGCCAGACGAGCTTCTTTCTACCATGTCAATTAAATTGGCAAAAAGCTCTAGTAGATGAATATCTAGATGATGTACATGTCAGTAAATCGCCAAGTCAATCTCCTCATTAGTGCGAAGCGAAACCCGATAAGTTTGTCATCGATAAAAAATACTCGAAAAAGTAAAATTAATACAATGCTAATATTGAAAAGTATTGTACCTTTTATAAAAATAGCCATTTTCAATCATCGCGGGATATCTATAATATACCTTTTTTACACGTTTAATGCCCTGTTGGTCAGTCACATCCAAAATCAAATTCTTTAAACTGGACAAACAACGTATTTCATTCGGAATATAAGCAAAAGCAAGAGTCGTAGAGCTAAATATAACAGAACCATCTTCAGCTCTAATTATCTCACTATTATAGTGAATGGACAATAGAGGAAATTGAGAGATTCCCTAAAACAATATGACACTTATAATAGTAAGAATTGTAGATATGAAAGAGTAAGAAGAAGAAGAATTATTTGATGTGTGTATAATTGTAGTCTTATTTATACTGCAAGAATTTTATGGGATGTATCGAAATGCAATCAAAATTAGTGTCACTTACATCGATACATATTTTTTTATACCAAATTGGTGTAAGCTACATTAATGCTATTTTTTTAGTTTCGGATGCCACAAATCGGTATAGCTGGCACCGATTTTTCCCTAATTTCCAAAAAATAAATATTAATTTCAGTAAATAATGTTTAATTAGTTTTTATTAGAAAATAATTATTTTATTTAAAAATAAAACCCATTTTGATGATTGTTTTAGAAAAAAAAAAAGTTGTATGCGGCTGGCTTGGTTCTTTCGCCTAACTCCAAAAGCAAGGGGGAGCATTGGAGCAAGATGAAAGCAGAAACCGACAACATTGCAGAAACCGACAACATTGCTTACGAGGCAACAAGCAACAACCTGCGTCATCATCTTTGGGAATCCGGACACACAAAATGAGAGTGCACTCACCAAAAACGACATCGTTTCGTGCTCTCCTTCTTCTCTCCCCACCCCACCCATCTCCACTTTGCTTTCTTTCCAACCCAACCCAATCCACATTTATCTATTCCTTTTCCCTATCCCCACTTTTCCCCCAATTATCACCATTCCACTTCCCACTTCCCAAAACCACCAACCATCTCCGATCGTCGTTTCCACTTTATCCCCCACCAAAACGACGCCGTATTAATTAATTACTAAGCCCCCGCCCTCCTTCTAATGTAACAGCGTTTTGCTTTGCCCCTTCCACAAAAAAAAAAAACCCGAATAAAACGCTCTGTTGTGTTGTATCGTTTTGATCTAAACGACGATGGATCGGGCGGCGGTCACCGTCGGACCCGGCATGGACATGCCGATCATGCACGACAGCGACCGTTACGATCTGGTCCGTGACATCGGCTCCGGAAACTTCGGCGTCGCAAGATTGATGCAAGATAAGCAAACCAAGGAGCTCGTTGCCGTTAAGTACATCGAACGTGGCGACAAGGTTCGTTATACTTTCTAATTAATTAACCTCTTTCTTTTCTTTTTCTCCCTGGATTCTTTTCACTTTTGTTCCTCCTTGTTTTGGAAATTTTCCTTCGGTAACAAAAGGGGGAAAATAAAAAAGAAGGACACTTTATCACATGCTTTTTCTGTGATGACTGAGTTTTAAGTCTTTTGGTTTATGACGTATGCTACTATTTATGCTGTGTTTATGGTTTCTATATTTGGTTTAAGTGCTTTTGTTACTTGGTGTGTGATTTCATTTCTATTTCTGGTTTTCTTACAAACTTTGAGGCAATGGAAATTAAAGTTTCGTTCGTTTTAACTTTTCCCTTCCAATTTTTCCTTTATTTTCTCGATTTCAATTTTCGCGAGCTTGTTAAATTATTCATGGATTTTACTTTTACTAGGTTTTTATCAGCATCTTCATGGGTTTGTTTTTGCAACTTGACCACGGAAATTAGAGAAAAATTGAGTGGGTTGTCTAACTAACTAATCCATGTTTTGTTATTCACGGCTTTTGGATTTTAATGGTTTTATCTAAATATTTAATTTGATAGTGCGCAACGTGGTTTAAAGATCTCAATCATTGAATGAGAATATGAGATGTTGGTCAATGAAGGACATGTTTGATTGGTATGTGTGGATGTGCGCAAGGACATGTTTTATTATTTTGATGATGGGAAATGGTGTCACTCAGTTTCTTCGAGTTGATAAGCAGCGGGGCTGATCGGATTTTTTTGGCGTTTATCAGTTTGGAAGGGGTTTTAGAGTGGGGTTTTAGGGTAGGGTGAGATGGAAGTTGGTCAATGTTGGTTTGGTTAATTTGCATCAAACGTCAAACCTTGAATTGATTCAGGTAACAAGGATTGGTTTTGATGATAAATGGTTCATTTCATTATTCATTTATAGGTTTAGATATTCTCACTTTCTAGATGAACCATGAACTTTGAGATGAACCATTGTGATACAATAGTTGTCAAGATTGTTTTTATCACCATTTTCTTTGGGATCTATTACTTAGTGCTGGACTCATCCTTTTATTTATTATTTACTTTTGTCTTGTATTATTGTGTGGTGCAGATTGATGAAAATGTCAAGAGAGAAATCATCAATCACAGGTCTTTGAGACACCCTAACATTGTTAGGTTTAAGGAGGTTGGTATACTTTTTTTTATATATATAAATTGAGATCATATCTGTATAGAAGTCGGTGATCGATAATTGATGTTATATGTAATTTCACTCAGGTTATTCTAACACCTACTCATCTAGCCATTGTAATGGAATATGCATCTGGAGGAGAGCTGTTTGAGAGAATCTGCAATGCCGGGCGTTTCTCTGAGGATGAGGTTCTTAGATTATTTATTTACTGTTTCTACAATTGACAGTTTTTAAGTCATGTTTGTTCCATACCTAACTTGCCAACCCATTTTCATGTTCGGCAGGCTCGTTTCTTCTTTCAACAACTCATATCTGGGGTCAGCTACTGCCACGCAATGGTAAGTAATTTTTCCTCTTTTTCCACTGGCTGATCTAAATTGCGTTCTACCTACCCCGGTTCTGTACTGTAGTACATCAAATCTGATCTATTAGTCTCTTGTTAAATTATTTATTCATGAAGCAAGTATGTCACCGGGACCTGAAGTTGGAGAACACTTTGTTGGATGGAAGCCCAGCACCTCGTTTGAAGATATGCGATTTTGGCTACTCCAAGGTCAGGGTTTCTATGTCTCCCTTAACTTTTCTGTCTTCAGGGTTTCTATGTTTTCCTGGTTGTGATTGGTGTGGCAATCTTTCGCATACCTTTAAATGATTATCTCTCACAAATTTTAATGCATATTTTTGTTACCATTTTTGTATGTGGTCCTGAACTAGTGTGCCTCTGACTAATGTTATACCTTTTAAAAGAAGAAAGTTATAGAGTTACTGTGTTTCCTCAGATTTATATTGCCATTATTGAATTGGATAGCTTGCTAGGTTTCTAAAGTAGTTTAAGTAATTTGGGATATTTGGATGAAGTAGCGCATTAAATTTCTAGGAAACTTTTGGTGGTCTGAATTCTTTGGTGAACTATTGCTTCATTGTGTCTACTACAGTTGACTTGTGTAAACTCTAGCGTAAGGTTATATCTACAACTGTAATTAGAAAAGGATATATCATCAGCTATCGTGCAGTGTAAGTGGTGATAACCTGGTTGGGAGTTAGAGGGGAGTCAGATTTGAATTTCAGATGAAAACTGGAAAAATTGGTCCGTAAATCTGGTCCGATGTATGAATTTGCTTCTGTTGCCACATCTGTTTCGCACACAGGTGCATCAAGAAAATTTATAATAGAGACAATCTTTGGAAGTGCATGGTTTAGAGATAACTTGCATTAAAATGGAGTATATGGAGGGTAAATTCTACATGGAGAAATTTGGGGGAAACATTACACCAACGGTTAGGAGATATAAATATCTTGATTGTATTATTCAAAACAATGGAGAAGTAATTGATTATGTAAACCATAGGATTCAAGAAAGTTGGTCAAAGTGGAGGAGGGCTTCATATGTGACAAAAAACACCTTAACACTTTATGGTAAGTTTGTTGTATATCACCATTAGACCAACTATGTTGTATGGAACTGAGTGTTAAGAGGTAAAGGGTGAACAGAAACATAAGCTTAGTGTGGTCGAAATGAGGATGCCTAGACAAATGAGTGGTCATACGTGAGATATAAGGAATGGGGAAATGAGAGGTCAAAGTTTCACCTATTGTTACAAAGACAATGGAATCTCATCTTTAGTTAATTTGAACATGTGAGAGTCTGAGAGAAGACCAATAGAGCATCTAGCCAGAACGGTAGCAGATGGAAGATAGACAAGTGGTTAGGGGCAGAAGGAGACCTATGAAGACTTTGAATAAGGTCGTTACAAGAGATCTAAGTATAAATGAGCTTACTAAAGACATGACATGACAAGGCGCAATGACATCATTTAGTTCATGTAGCCAACTCTATCTAGTGCTAGTGGGATAAAACTTTAATGATTATGTTGTCTATGGGCATTCTTGAGAAATTTGAGAACTTGGCTATTGCACCTTTCTTGCGTTGTTAACTATTCTCGTAGCGGTGTTTTCAGCTTGAGGTGCTTCAATTTTGTTGTCATCCTATGGGTTAATTGATTTAGTTCCCTTCTGGCGCACAAGAATGCTATCTTTAACATCTCAATCTAATATAGGACTTTAGAACTTTTCAATATCTTGCTGATCTGATATATCATTATATCTTCTTGTTTGCAGTCTTCAGTGCTTCACTCACAACCAAAGTCAACAGTTGGTACTCCAGCATATATAGCTCCAGAAGTATTGCTGAAACAAGAATATGATGGCAAGGTAGTGTTTAGTTTCATGGTTTTGTTCCTTTTCTTTATAACTGTTAACTATCACATTGTTTTGGAATGGAGATAAGAGGGCTGCTTTCATGCTATAAGGATTTAACTGCAATGTTATTCTGATCTGGATCAATTCACGTTGTAAAAATATTTGAAAATCATTGTTTAATTTTTACTGTTCTTTAGCTTTTGCATTATTATCTTAGATTTCTCTCTTGTTTTGGTTAGAAACCAGGGTATCCACCACCACCAATAATAGATTGTTTGTTTATTACTTTGTTGTTGTTGTAAAAATACATCTTCACCTACTTTTCAGTTTGGTTTGACATATAATATTCAATTCAATATCTGAATCTTAAAGATTGCTCTAGTTCACCACTTGCAGACAACTCTGTTATTGGTAATTAGTTGATGAGAAATGTTAGGTAACCAAAATTTTCCCCCTGTATAATTTACCTCGTATTTGAGCCAACTTTATCCAACTTTTCATTTTTTCTCTACTAGAAGTGCTGGTCTTTTAGTAACTTTATATGTGATGCAGCTAATAGGATGTGAAAATTGGATTGTATATCATAAAAAATCTTTTACATGGCTCATAGGTTTCTGTTTCTGTTTCTATGCATTTGATACCAGATTGCAGACGTCTGGTCATGTGGAGTAACTTTATATGTGATGCTAGTGGGAGCATATCCTTTTGAAGATCCTAATGAGCCAAAGGATTTCAGGAAGACAATTCAGGTAGATCAGTATTTTCTTCAGATTATTTTCTGAATCCTGATTGCCCTTTAACAAACTTTGTGTGGCTGCTTTCTTGCAGAGAATCCTCAGTGTCCAGTATTCCATTCCAGACTTTGTTCAGATATCTCCTGAATGTCGCCGCCTTATCTCAAGGATCTTTGTTTTTGACCCAGCAGAGGTAATTTCTATTTCAAATAGTTGACTAGCTACTGCATGTATCAACACTATCCTTGAATTATTATTAGGGTAAAGTATATTTTTTGTCCCTGAAATTTGTTAAAAGTTTCAAAAATACCCTGAAGTTTTATTTTGTTTCAATTTTGTCCCCAATGTTTTCGAATTGCATCAAATATACCCCTAGTAGCTTAATTTTCAAGAATTTTAGGACAAATTCAATAATAATGTTTGACAGTTAAGAGTTAGTGACACAGGATTATGCTCGGCTTGCTTGTATTAAAGGTTGTTCTTGCGAAATTATTGTTAAATTGGTCTTGCATTTCTTGAAAAATTAACTGTCATGCGTATTTGTTGCAAATCGAAAACTTCTAGGACAAAATTGAAACAAAATAAAACTTAGGGGTATTTTTGAAACTTTTCGCAAACTTCAGGGACAAAAGATATACTTTATCCTTATTATCATTATTGCTGTTGTTGTTGTCGTCGACTCCTCGTTGTTGTTGTTGTTGTTGACCGATATTTGAGAGCTGAAGCAAACCATTTTTGTTTTGCTTGGAATGGATTTTTTACTTAAAAAAGTGTTGTATGGTGGCATACCTATAATTGGAGGAGTAATACTAGATCTAGTCCAAAGTAAGTGTCCAAAATTAATTATGCACAAGAATTAAGGAATGGTTAGAAACATCTTGGTTTTATGTAAGTTGAATCGAATGTACAAAATTAACCTTAATTGAATCTTTTCATATATTTATTTTCTCTGTTGACTTCCTCTCCATTCCATTTGATAAGGTTACCAGTGGTGAAAATTAATTAAAAATTATCTAATTTTTCAAATAAGCATATTTTCAAATGAGCATATTTGGGACCAAATCAGATTTTAAAAAGTGACACTTATTTTGTACCCGGAGGTAGTATATTGTAGGCATAGCTGCATTCTGTTATTATGTAAGATAGAAAGAGTGATCAATAGGAAGCATGTCAAATTGTCCAACTCATATTATGAATCGGTCTACTGAATAACTTCTACTCTTACGAGTCTAATCATTTGTTTAGTTTGAATCTTATGCCTTCTGACATTCATGCGGCAGAGAATCACGATGTCTGAGATCTGGAACCATGAATGGTTTCTGAAGAATCTCCCAGCAGATCTGATGGATGAGAAGATAATGGGCAATCAATTTGAAGAGCCAGACCAACCGATGCAGAGCATCGATACGATCATGCAGATAATCTCAGAAGCTACCATACCAGCAGCTGGGGCCTATTCCTTAGACCAGTTTATGGCAGATAACATCGATATGGATGATGACATCGACGAATTAGAATCCGAATCCGAGCTTGATATAGATAGCAGTGGGGAGATAGTGTATGCCATATAAGTTAATCATCATAGTCCCAGCTTGAAGGACAGCATCTTGATGCTGGGCTTTAATGGACTTTCTAGAGTCATGTGGTGCCAGCACTTCTTGTAGATTAGGGTGGATAGAGTTTTGTTAGGTGTACATGTTATGCATGGGAACACTGCCAACTTTCATCTCATGGTTGGATCCGCATCCAACGGTTGATGATGTGAGTTGACACTGTCTAATACATAATATGTAGCGCTTAACATTTTTCGTGTGGATAAATAGAGAGAAGTTTATGTTGACTTGCTTACAAGTGCATGCTTCTTGAAGTAGCTAATATCCACAATCAGTTGCTGAGGGGAAGAAGTTATTGTTACATGTTCCTCACTTCCCCGTGAATCCTTGATTTATATATTTATATTTAAATTTGAATTAGGGTCATTAGGAGAAATGGAGAATTGTGTTTGCATGCCCCTGTTTGTTATATATACATAGATACTCCATGTAAACAGTCAGATTTAGTAGACTTATTTGTGCCGTTTGCTAGTTAAGTACTTCTTCATTAGAATATCTGTTTGTTTTAGTTCTGTTTGAAGAAAAGATTACATCGTTACTTTTAGTTTGCGTGTGAGCACCTAGTTCCATGTTTTATCATTAAAATGGGAAATTATGAAAACATTACTCACGCTGTTGTTAAAGGGGATGATGAAGTGAATAAAAAACTTACTGAAACCCGTGAATAAAACATAACACTGAAGCAATTCAAACAACTATTTCTTAACAACTTTTGTCAGATCTAATGGTTGGAGTTGTATACTGTGTTATTTAGTTTTTTTAGTTCCATGTTTGATGCTTTTGACCCTTTAATTTCTGTGCGTGGGTGTTCTTTTTACTCTTATATAGGTTTTGTTTCGTTGGCCTTTCCCCTGTTACAAACTCACCCACACGGATGGCACACCCAGGTTCCAAACTGGGCAGAGGTAGGTACCTTGACTCTGACTAATATAGTAAACAACTATGTTATATTGAAAGTGTATAAAACAATGCATATATTTATTCACAAATACATAATGATTAATTTCGTAGCTGATTTTGGCTGTACAAATTAATTTTTTACAACAATACATATTTTGACTACGGCTTTTTACAATGAAAACAACATATTGAAGTTGAGTGACTTCAATTTAAAGGGTGATAACTACAATGGTTTCAAATCTTTTAAACATAATTCAAGAAATTGGTCTAGTCACTGAAATCCACGAAGCCAACGTAGGTTGATATCTGCTCTAACTTTCACTATCTTCAAGTTAGGAAGGCTGACAAAATGTGTGAAATGTTCCCACAAAGCAGCCCCCTCATCGTCGCAGATCACATGAATCACATGCTTCAAATCTTGGAAGTATGTAACAGAGTGTGGCAATTCATTCAATCCTGAGCAACCCCACATGTAGATCTTCTGTAGACTCGGCAACTCGCCGATGTTGGCCGGTAACTGGGTTAGGCTTGTACAGTCTGATATGTCGAGACACCAAATTTGTTCAAGCCTTCCAACAGATTCTGGCATCTCTTCCAAGTGAGAGCAGGAACTAAGTCTCAAAACTTCAAGATTCTGCAGCATAACTATTTCTTGTGGTAGTTTACAAAGATTGTGACAGTTAGTGATACTAAGCTTCTTCATGGTCGTTATGTTACAGAAATCGGAAGGCAATTCCACTAGATCCTTGCAATAGTCAATGTTCAACTCTGCTAAATTTGGCAGTGCTTCTGAAATTTTGATGTCACTACTTCCAAAAGCATGCTTTGTAGTACACATGTAAAGCGATAGATTTCGCAGATTCCTCAATTTGCAGAGGCAGGGAACCGAAACCTTCTCCAATCTAATCCTTTTCAAGCATGGTAAAGAAACAAGTAGCTCAAAGTTGTTCAATTCACAAGGATGGAAGCCCTGATTTGTGACTATAAGAACTTTGAGTTTACTCATTTTCTGAATGATGTCTGGAAAAGTATACTTGCTTGAATGGATATTTAAGATCAGAACTTCGGTTTCAGCCGGATTCATGTCGTACCAGTTTGCAGTGAATGTTTCATCTGCAGAAAAGTGAACAATATGTATAGCATCAATAACAGAAAGCCATGAAAATCACATAAAAGGAAACCATTCTTATCATGATTGGTATAGAGAGGGAGAAGCATACCGGTTGAAATAAACATTATGCGAGCAGAGACCTGTTTCTGCTCCTGTTGCTGTTGCGTGCCCCTCAAGGATAAGAATGACAGCATTCGAGAAAGGATACCCGGCTGATTCTGTCCTATCAACCAGTTGGGGCAATTTTTCCCACTCTGAGTCAAGTCAATTGCCAGTCTCTTCCTTTGTTCGATTAGTTCTTGGTTGCTTTGAATGCTCGCTAGCTCTCTTAGGAGATCATGCTGCATAAGGAAGTGGTTATTGTAGTACATTTCCACATCCGTTGCAACTTTCCTGTTCAACAAGGATAATAATAAGTTCTCCATAGAACCAAAAT
>JASCZI010181683.1:10801-37073 GCA_036250425.1 Stylosanthes scabra
TAGAACTTAGAAGGGCATTGATAATTTTCTTTTGTTGCAAAACTGAGGCTACTGAACCCTCATTTATTTGTATTGTTTTGGACTCTAATTATTTTGGGTGTCAATTTTGGGCCAAACTATTGGGCTCAATTCTGGTTGCATTGACTACACAGTCCCCGTTATGGACTCTAATTAGTTTGGGTGCCAAATTTGGGCCAAACCATTGGGCTCAAGTTCTGGCTGCATTCCGAACACAGTGCCCTCTTCTAACTTCCAAGAACGTTCAAAAAGTGTCTGAGGCTTGTGGATCAGTGGTAAAAGCGATTGCCTCTTAAATTGCCACACCAAGGAAACTAAAGAACCTATGAATTAGGAGAGGGGGGGGAGGCGTGGGGTGGGGTGGGGTTTGGGATGGGTTTGGTAGTGTGTGGGGCTTTAGCCCATGACCAAAAAAAAAAAAGAACGTTCAAAAAAATAAAATAAGGGATGAACCGAACGACGTCGTATGCGAAGGATTGCAGTTTTTGACATTGTGGTGGTCGTGGCTAGCGCGGCGCGTGGCGCGTGTTTATCAAGCTCGCCTCAAATTCAGGTTCAGGTTCTGCCGCTTGAATCCGAGAACCATTTAGGGTTACCAAATTCAACGCTTCTCCTTATTCTTTCATCTTCGATCTCAAACGGGTAATGCTATAATTGGCACTGCTTGTTTCTATCTTTTTATTTTATTTTATTTATTTTTTAAAAAAATTACAGTTATTGTTCATTGCTCAATTTTTATTTATTTTTATTTTTTCACTTTCAATCGTGCTTTAAATTTCAGTGCAAATAGAATTATTATTATTTTTTTTTCAGTAATTTACCGATGGTTGTACGCACTAATAGATGGCAGGTTAGGGTTTTAGTTGGAAAAGAATGAATTGAATTTGCAAAAAAGTTTCAAGTTGTTTAGTCATTTTCTCGCGTTACCAACCTCTTCACAGAGCTTGATCCGATTTAGTTCTAAGGGTGATTTTCTTCTGCTGAATTCTTGTAGTCTTATGCGTGGCTAGAATTTCGGAAATGAGTAATGCGAAAGAAAATGAGGAAGTTGGCCAGGGTGTGTCCTCGGCTATGGAAGATAACAAACAGTTAGTTGATGCCCAGCTTCAAATTCAACCTGATGTCTCTTCTACTCCTGTTCCAGTAGAGGAAAATTCAAACCACGTCCAAAACGGATCAAAGGAGCCACCTGCTGAGTCTAAGGTTGAGAATCCTGCTGAGTCTTTGGCAGAACCGCTTCCTATGGCAAAGGCAGAGCCACCTCCTGAGGTGAAGGCTGAGCAACCTCCTACAGCTACGTTGGAGCCACCTGCCGTGGCTAAGTCAGAGTTACCTTCTCAGGCTACAGTAGTACCACCTGCCCAATCTGAGGCAGAGCCTCCTTCTGAGGATAAGTCTGAGCAACCACCTGCTGAAGATGTGTCAGCAACAGATGCTGAGGACAAGGCTGAGCCACCAGTTGAGGACAAAAGTGTGAATCAAGAGGGGGTTCCTGAGGATATTCCAAAGCAAGATCAAAGTAGTGAAAATACTCTTCAGTCGGTCAAAGCTTCTGACCCGATGGAGGAAGATAGTGAATTTCCTCAGAGTAATAATGGTACGGAGGATGATGTGAATGTATGTCCAAATAATGCTGAAACGTCAGCAGAGGTGAAGTCTGAAGGTGGTGAAGTGGCTAATGCTAAAAGTTGCAACCATGTTGAATCCATACCATCTGGGCATGATGAGCCTTCTATGCTGCAAGCTGTTCCTGCTGATGCAAATGTTGAAATGAAGAATGTATCAGAAGTTGACAATAAGACTGACGAAAATCAAGCTATTGCAACTGCAGACAATGGGAATGAAAACTCAAGTCACATGCCTTTCCTGGACGCTGACCATTTTTATGATGGGAATGAGTCAGGGACAGAGGAAGAGCAATCAGCATTCATGAAGGAGCTTGAGAATTTCTTTAGGGAGAGGAGCATGGAATTCAAACCTCCCAAATTTTATGGAGAAGGACTTAATTGCCTTAAGTAAGTTTTAGATGTTCAGTTAAGCTTTTCACTGTTATGTTATGAATTGACCAAATTCTGAAATATGATCACTTTGCCCTGATCCAAATTTGGTGGTTTATAAGGTTATGGAGAGCTGTAACAAGATTGGGTGGTTATGACAAGGTATTCTTCACCCTCTTTTTTATTTCCTTCTCTTTTTTCGGTATGGCAGAGGATTTATGTAATTTTACGTAGCTGACTTTGGATGGATGTGTTAAGTATCTAAGGAAAATCGGAAACTACAGCGTAAAAGTTAGCTGTTAAGAGAGAAAAACCACTCTCCTTAAATACAACATTAAGTAACCCATACTACCCGAGGTGGGACTTTGGGCACCCCATAATACTCAAGTCCCCAACAATTAACCGCCCCTGGAGAGCTGACGTCCAGGGTGACTTCACCCTATCGACATTGACCCGGCGGTAGCCCTTTGCTACTGGCTATCATTATTCGATATTCACCTAAATCTAGCCTATAGGTAGCCCTTTTACTCGATGTGGGACTTTGGACACCCCATAAATACCCAAGTCCCTAACACAATGAGAGCGTATGTTAGATATCCACATTAACGTTAATGGCTACTAGTTAAACTTGTTGGGACACTCCATTTGATCCGTGTCTGAATGATGGTACTTTGACTTTTCTGATCGTTTTTGTTGTCTGTGATGTGTCATCAGTGGTAAGACCAATTTTTGACTGCTCTTAAAAACTGAAGATTTTTTTTTTTTTTTTTTTTTTGCATATAAACTCATGTACATATATGCACAAATGGAAGTGACTACATAGATATTTAAACATCTATGAGTAATCTGGTATATGTTTATTCTCAGATTCTCCGTAGTCAAATCCCTAGGTGTTTAAGATTGCTTTAGTACTATGAAAATTTACTCAATTCAAATTATCCAATATACATGGATCATGCAAGATTGTAAATAGCCTGCTGAGCAGAAGACAATGGAATTTGAAATTACTGAAGACAAGTGAAATACTAGCCTTCCGAATACTCCATCAATGATTGTGAAATCTGCTGTCGAATGATTAACTAACTAGATGAACAATTGGTCATGGTGCATTTAATAGTGTGTAAATATGGCTGCTATTTCACCTATGATGTTGTATGTGCATTATGAAATTTGATTCTATTTGAAAATAGGCTTTAATATGAGTTGAATGGTTGCTTCCTGAGGCAAATTCATTACACTTTAGCTATCAGTTCTTGTCTTGGATCAGTTGTTTTCTTTGCGACCACTGGTCAGGACATACACCTAACTGGCTATTATTTATGAATAGGTAACCACATGTAAACTATGGCGGCAAGTGGGAGAATCTTTCAAACCTCCTAAGTAAGAACCAACTTCCCTTATCTTGTCTTGATTACGTTCATGGAACATTGACGAGTATCCTCAAATGGACACTTTTTAGTGCTTTGTATCTCTTATTATTATTAGATTTCAAATTTTGATGTGCATTCTTTCTAATTTGCTACTTATGCCATGATATGATGATAATGGTAGTCTGTATTTGGATACGATGTTGAGAGAAAATAAAATGTTTCCATATATTATGAGTGCTTGCTTTCTTTCCTTATTGATAGGAAATTATACCTTTCTAGCTATTATTTTCATTATTTAATATATTGGATCTGTTTGGTGGTTTTGGGGATTCTGACAGCTTTTTAGATGGAATTGATTGTACATGGCTGATTAACAATGTTCTGTTTCAACTTATGCAGGACATGCACCACAGTTTCATGGACTTTCCGTGGATTTTATGAGAAGGTGGTTCTAGATTAATATTATACTTAATCTTTGAATTTTTTATCTTCAATGAAATAAATTCCTTTTACAAATTGTGGAAACAACTATGCATTCTTGACGTTTCTTTGAAACTTCTGTTAGGATTCTTGTGGGATCATTACCATAGTAGCTAGAATCTTGATTTAATTTTTAAAATCTTCCGATATTATGATTTTAAATGAGTTAACCAATTTTACGATTTAAATCACGCTATGATTTCACGCTTTACTTATTTAATTTATTTTTTCGGTTTCACATAAAATCTTGATTTTCTCTACCTTGATCATTACTAATATTAACATTTTGATTTAGATATTAGATAATGTCCTTACCAAACTGCCTTGAACTTTTCATCATAGCATACCTTATGATCTGTAAGATATCAAGATGATGAGCGTTCAAGTTATGGCCTTATTGGAGAAAATTTAAAGGCTCTTACGTAATGGCATTGCCCAAATATCTGTACAATCTATTTAATATCTTATATATGGAATGTATTTTCTATTTATTTCCTTCCACAGTTGACTGTAATATCTTGTTTTTAACCGTGCTTGATTTACAGTTTAATATTAGTATGACATATATGCTTATTTTGCTCTTAGCTATTCCATTTGCAAGATTTCTGAAAAATTTACCAGATATTGTACATATAAATGTAAGCATGTTCTTTTTTAAATGCATCATTTGTTTTTGCTGTTTCTGATGTACTACTGCAGGCCCTTCTTGATTACGAAAGACATAAGATAAAAGGTGGTGAGCTGAGTGTTCCAATTCCTTCACAACCAGAACCTATGAATATTGAAAATCAGGTAAGATATAATTTGTGTTTGATTTGATAGCATAAGCAATTGTATCTACTTCTACCATATATAAATGGGATTGGGGGGATGTTGGTGTCCAATTATTTTTCCCCATTTTAACCCTTAACTTCCGCACCAAGTAATTCTGCAGTTTTTCCTTTTATTAAGTTCCAAAAAGTTAAAAAGCTTTTTACTGCACCACCACTAGTACAAGAAACATTTATGGATGAAATAAGATGGGGAACTACTGGATAACTGTATTGATGAAATTTAATTTTTTGACTTGAAATCTTAACATGGTGCAGTTTCAATTGATATTGTCTCAAAATTTCTTATCCTAGGAGAAAGTTTGACCTAATTATCAGTTCAGGCTTAAACAGGATCTCTTTTCCTCACAATTTCAGAAGGCTATTATGTTTCTGGCAAGAATGTTTCATCTGTGCGACTGTGCATCTCTATGGTTTTCTACATATCTACCTCCATCCCCCATCCATAGGAAAATAATAACTAGTGACTGCATGTGGGTTTTAAGGCATCAATCATCATTTCATGTGAATATGTGATTTAGGTTGAACAATATTTGAAAACGGTTTGAATTTCTACTTTCTCATAATGCAAAAAATATTCCTCCTTTTGGTTGCTTTGCGGGAAGAATTAAACTGAGACACTGTCATTATCAGTTTATCACTGTGATCTCTGTTGTTATTGATGTGTTATTTTTCATTGATGATTCCATGCAGTCTTCAGCTCCAGGTAGAGCACGTAGAGATGCTGCAGCACGTGCTATGCAGGGTTGGCACTCACAACGTCTACTAGGCAATGGTGAAGTTGGTGACCCCATTATTAAGGTCTGGTTCAATTCTGAAGTTGTGATTAATTGATGTTTTCTTATTGTCCTTATTTTTACGTTTTACACCGAATAATTGTTTAATACTTTTGTTTTTCTTAGGATAGGAACTCTGTGTCTATGCAGAAGCGTGAAAAACAGCAGCTTAAAAGCATCAGTATGGCCCTTCATCCCATTGCTATCTTTCGTAACAGAATTGTAGTTTTACTTTTTAAATGATTCTCTCAGTATTTGATCCCCTCCACTTTGGCTCAGATTTACTTAAACGCAAGAAACCATCGTATATGGACAATGCAGTCAAAGCTGCACGTAGTAAACCGGCTAAACCACAGTAAGACACAGTTACTTCATTTTCTACAGCTCTGTTTATCCTTTGTGTTGGGCTTGCTACTTATCTATTTGTATGTTTAATGGTTGAAATGTACTGCCAGCCTATTCTTGGCACTTTAGTTCACTTGCTGACTTGCCTGCCTGTGTTGATATATGTGGCTGGTAGATTGGACACAGCTGTGATTGATATTGGACCACCTGCTGATTGGGTAAAAATCAATGTGCAAAAAACTGTAAGTTGCTTATCTTATGTTCAAGTTCAAGTAGAATATATTTTTATATACAATTTCCTTAATGTAATGGAAACTTTTGTGTGCAGAAGGATTGTTTCGAGGTATATGCTTTAGTTCCTGGCCTACTTCGAGAAGAGGTAATACTATATATTAGGAATTTTAATGGTAAAAACAAAATGATAAACTACACTACTACAACTATGGTGAGGATAATCATATATACTATCTGCTATCAGGTGCGTGTTCAATCAGACCCAGCAGGACGCTTAGTTATTAGTGGTGAGCCTGAGCATCCCAATAATCCTTGGGGTGTAACACCTTTCAAAAAGGTAGATTTCTCCACCTTTTTCAACAATAAGGATGTGTTGGCTCTATAGTTTTATGGATTACTGGTGTTGTTTCATTTTTTCAACCTTGGTGGTGCTAAATGTTATGTTTGCTTTCCATATAAAATATTAAATTCTTCATATTGGTGGTTCATGCTCACTTTCTTTTGGTCTTTCTTCAACCACTGGATGCTTTGTAATTGTTGTAGCAAAAAGTTTTCTGAGACATACATCCTATTGGGGGTTTATTTTTCTATGGTTTAATAGGTTTTCATTATGTCACCCAAGTTTAAAGAATTTTATTGAATTCAGGTTGTAAGTTTGCCCTCAAGAATTGATCCTCATCAGACATCAGCAGTGGTGACTCTGCATGGACAGTTGTTTGTTCGTGTCCCATTTGAGCAATCAGAATAGTGGTTCCTCTACCATTGATTTACTTAGATAGTTGACTGGGAAACCATTTAGAGGAATGGCTTCAGCTTCTTCAGACTTACCCCAATTGGTAGCTTAGCATAGTAAATAATATTTTATGTTTGGGATATTTAAAAGTCCTTGTTAATGATTCGTCTCTGGCAATTCCAGTTCGACCATGTTAATACCAGATTAGTTAGTTAGGAATCTCAACATGTCATTATATTGGCAACTTGGGTGATGAGGGTAAATTAAGCTGTCGATATTTAGTTTTCTGCTACCTTTGCGATGAATTTGCGGCATTTGTTACGCATGGTGTTTTTAAGATAACAGCTAAATATTGGAACATCCGGTTTCATGTTGGAAATGCTTCCTATATTATAAACTTTAAAATAAGAGTGTGCAAAATGCTTTTATTATCCCATTCGTTTTTCCCTTTTCACTTTGTTTCTATTTTATTATTTGATAATTTTCTGGATAAATTAAGTACCATTCTTCGATTTAAATAACATTCTTCCCCCAAAAGGAGCTTTATTTACGAAAGAAATATATGTTTACAAATCAATGTACTTTTGATGGTCAGCATTGAAAGCTTGCAAATTTTGAATTTCTGTTTTTCTTTTGACTTAAACATTTAGTATCATCGTTGAACACGACTAAAATGAAGCTACACACATATATATTTAAATGATTATGCATCGTTCTTCTTTTTCAGTCACCTTGTGATAAATGAGAGTGGGTTTTAATGTTGTTTAGTCAAAGTTTATATCGTGATGTTATCCATTAAGAATTTTAAAATCATAATATAAGAAATAAACTAATACGTACACTGATTATCACAGTATTGTTTATTATTCATCAGTAATATGATAATAATTTGAACAAAACACAAGTGATAAAGTCGGTGAAATAATCTCATATGTTGGATTTTTCACGAATACTTAAATAAATGTTTATTGTTATTAAACGGATTTAAACTGTTAATGGTGACAATTTCTTGTTTTATAAGGTAATAGGACAAGCCTTGTCCAATTATGTTAGTCAGCAAGATAACCTCCTGCAATATTTCTTTAAAAGAAAAAACAAATTGTCAGTTTTTTTTTAATTGTTTTCATGAAAGTTACGTAGTATCAGCTATTAAGATTTAAGAATGTCAAAACACCGCCAATTACGTAGTTTATTTTCGTGTTTCATATAGTACAAAATACAAATACGTGTGGTTCTGGCACGTATTGGAATTATGCAACAATCATTTTAGTCTTTTGGACCCAACAATAATAATTATCCATAACTAAGCACACGCAACATTGGTGATTATTCTTACCCTCTAAGAAGACTTAATTAATTATTCGAAGTTACAAATTAAACACGTACAATACCAATTCTATGGTAGTAATTTAGAAGACCTTTATTTGCATGTATTTTTTGAATAATTTAAATGGTGAATTTTAAGGTACATATGTCAAAAGATATAAATATACAAATATGCTAGATTTGATGATTTATTTTATCTAACACATTTTTTCATATGCATATGCATCAAAAATCAACAACTATCATTACATTCTATATCTCTATACACTTCTACATCTGCATCAAATAGGGCACCAATTTAAATATGTGATGTTGAAATGGGTAACCGTTATAAACACAAACTTGAAATAACTTCTGTTGGCGGCTGAAAGTTGAAATCTTTGATTTCTTTCATAAATTAAATTTAACACAACGCTAATTAGGTAGTTAGGATAGGTGAGAGGCCAAGAATTCTTCATTACTATAAACGGCATATTCATTATCAACTAACCAAAAAGTTTTTTGTCCGAAACATGTGGCACTTCTTGTTATGCAGAAATTTGATGGCCAATTCTCACACAAGAACTTTTGTTCATCTACCTCTCACTCTCTCCCCCATAGCTATCATATTTAGTTTAGTTAGTTTACTTCCTGTTTCATGATATTTGGTGATAAAATTGTTTCCCATTTGATATTTTGTTGATCGATAATGTTCTGATGAAGTGGTGTATGATGGAATAATAAGATTAATAATGCTATATGTATTATGTCTCCCTACATATCATTTTTAACATGAAAAATATAAATATAGCAAAAAAATTATTTTTCTGTGCTAATATTTACATTTTTCTGTATTATAAATGGTGTGTACGGATGTGTATAATGGTATACGTAGATTAATTCTAATAAGATATACGTATTCATAATTTTTGTTGAAACATTTACCAATAATGTTCGCTCATGTCATCTGTTTGACTTATTAAGACTTAAGATAACAAAATTGGTTATATTTAGAAGATTAAGCTAATTGAAAAGGTTAACAAGAGAGACCTGATGAGCTCATGCATACAATTAAAAGGTTATTTTTTATTTATGCACTAATGATAATACATACTTTTCTTTTACAATTAAGTTGACTGTGAGAATATTTATATAAATAAATATTATAATTTATCTAACAATAATGGAAGAGCATATATTAATTTTATGTGCCAAACAAAATAAGCAGCACACAATTTTTTTTATTTATTATATTTTTTGGTTGTCATAGTGTCTTACAAATTAATGAATTATAGGCTCCAAATTAAAGTAATCAATAAATTATAAGGTGGGTGATAAAGATAACACCAATTTTCAATGAAAACTGTGGATTAGCTACTCCTTTGGCAGATTAGTGGATTTTTTAGACAGAAAACTGTAGTGATTAAAGAGATCATAAATCCTAGTGAGCATTAGTCCTCAAAGTTCGTTACTATCATTAAAGTTGAGCCGTAATCAGACAAATTTTCTTGATGAAAAGCAGAAAGAAAAAGACAGAAAGAGAAACTCATCACAAGTCTCACATTTTATAAAGCATTCTTAATAGGAGTATTTGCACTAATAATATTATTAGGTATATATCAAAATAGCTAATTTTCCGGTATCGTAGCAATAATCAGGAGTGTCTCAAAATTCAAGGATTCAAATGAGATAAGGCATTTACATTTAAGGCTATAATTTTTCTTTTTTTTTTTTTTGTTATAACTTAGGTTTATAATTTAAGTGATGACCTTTTAAGTTTTACAACAAGTGTGTTCGAGGCCGAAACTCCACAACGATCAAGAAGGAGGTTGTTTATTGGGTGTGTGAGTTCGTCACATAATGCTTAGAATTTGAAATTATTCAATCGCTCGAAAAAAATATATATATCAATATCATTCACTAATAAAATATATATTAAAATTAAATTAAATAACACATATATATTATATGAATATATTATAATTAATTTTGGTAACTAATTTAATTTTAGTTTGCCCATGACATTTATAAATTTAAAAGTACACCTGTTTATTAACACCTTCACTAGGGCAATTACGGAACTCAAAAGTAATAAAATAATATTTGAGACGTTTAAAAAAAATATTTTGCCATTTTACATTTGAAAATGTAAATTTAAAAAAGCCAGCCCCTCTATCATAAAAAGCCAATTCCAAAGTCAAACTTGGTTAGACTAACAAAAGCTAAAGCAAATTGTCTCTCACATAATTATTAATTATTAATTATATATAATGTATGCTTTTAATTAGCAGCTCAATTCCGGAATCTCACCAATTTGATCTTGATTATGATATTCATGTATGTTGCTTTAGTCACCTACTTTGAAAAAGAATAGATGGCATTTTCGTCTTTTCAATTTTTATTTTATTTTATTTTATTTATTTTCCCCCTTGTCCCCATACAATGGCCCTACCACACCAATCAATGATTCAACACCTTGATGTTCATATTAGTGCCTTCTATATATATATTTAAAAACAAACCTAAGTTTCAAGTTTAATCCCGGTGACATATGTATGAATTTATATATATAATCACACCATATACCAAACCGTCCAAAATCCACAAACTTTCCAAGCTTCTTCCTTCAAAAAAAGTCACCCTTCAACCCTATATATTTGTACATAAACTCATCAAGTTTTGGAGCTTAATTAGTAATTACTAGTCCTAATTAAAACATATGGATCATCATCATCATAACATGAGTTATTACAACAGAGTAAGTAGTGGTAGAGGAGGATTTTCATCTTCGTCTTCGTCTTCCTCGTCGTCCACGTCATCATGCCACGGAAAATGCAGAGGGTTTAGGTTGAATCTAAGAAGAGTTTACTATCTAAGGCTAAGGAAGAGGTTCAACTTCTTCCTTAGGATCTTTGATAGGTTGACAAAGCTCTCATATTCTCAGGCTCTAAAGATTCTCAAGAAAGTGTTCCAAAGAAGAAGGAGTGGAGGAGGATTCAAGAGGAACAACAGTAATAGCAGCAGGGATGGCTTGGTGGTTGTGAAGGGACACGTGGCAGCATCTTATGTGAGGAACAATTCTTTCTATGCAGAAGCCATTGCTGATTGCTTGGAGTTTATTAAGAGAACTTCAGTTTCTTCTTCCATGGAAGAAGACGACCAAATTCATCAAGACAAAATCTCATAGTAACTAGCTATATTTTTTTTTACTCCTTTTCAAAAAAATTTTCTTAATCTCATCTTCTTCGTTCTTTGAGATTATGATGACTTCATCATGTTTTTTTATTTTCCTTTCATTTTTTTTTTTGGCATTTTTAGGAATACATGTAGTTATTCCTCTTTTCTTGTAAATTAAATATGTCTGAAGGTTTGGCATCGGTAATGGATGATTCTCTGTATGTAAACAGGTTTGGGATATTGTCAAATTATGTCATAGACTCAACTTGTTATGTAACATAATCTTCCTTTCACTATCTACAAATTTTGTTGAACAATATGTAAGGGGTGTAGATATTTTTCCCCCTCTTGATTTGATTTTGTTATTACTATTCAAACTTTCATAAAATTTGAGATTTACTTTGTATATAATAATAAAAATAGCGTCTTAAAATCAATAAAAATTTAACCAATAACTAAATTAAATATATTTTTTTAAATTTTGAATATTTTATTTTTTATAAAAATATAAAATTAACTAATTATTATTTTTTTATTATTCATATTTTTTATTAAAAAATATATCGATCCAGTTATCGTTTTTTAATGTGAAAACTTTTAGAACGAACATTAAAAAAATAAAAAAAGTAAAAGAAAGGTGTTTTTAGCACCTAACATAACAATCCTGTTTTTGACTAATCTAAAACATAAAGTTAGTCTTAAAGGGAGGGATTATTGTTGACATTAGAAAGAGAAGGGTGGAGCAATCATATCCCTGAATTTGGTTAAGTGGTTATAATTTAGTACACATGAGAACCATTCTCTATTAATTACAAAAAAAAAAAAGAAGTGTTGATTATGATTAGGAATCCACTAATGCTTAGCTTTAGAGGTAAATAATCTAGGGATTTGTTTGGTGGGCCTCACTAATTTAAGGGTGTGTCAACTGAGAAAGGCCATTAGGCCAGGGTGTGTGCCTAAATTGCCTTACAGCTTGGCTCTACTAATCTTGTTTCTTACTCACCAACTCTCTTTGTCCAAATATAATCTACCCTTTCAAATCTAGTCCCAACATTTTTGCATCGGATACTTTGTCCAGTATAACGACCATTATCTCAATTATTTCACTTCTTGTTAGTGTAACTTTGCATCAAAATCAATGCAAGCACCTTTTCTTGTTTTTTTTTTTTTTAAATGAGTAAATTTCATTTCATAGTGGACAGATTTCTTTCAGTAAAAAGTTAAATTGATGAAATGCTAATGTTACTTGGGTTTTACTTTGTACCCCACCCACGTATATGTATAGGCTATATCTTAAACACAGATTAAAAAAGAACATAAAATATATATTCATTTGTGCATACAACTTCTAAATCGTTATTCAAATGTTCTCCTAAAAAACCAGATCAAATTTGCAAGTACATGTCTTGAATAATAAAACTCTGATTTCAGGTATTATACAATATACAAAAAAGCAACATTCTTATTGAAAAAGTGAAACACCCATGTTATGTAATTTGCGTAGTTGGCGCCCAGAAGCAAAAGGAAAACACCCATTTCGCGCCTTATTCAATCAAACCCAATAGTACCATAAACCCTACTTTCTCTATTACTCACGCCTTTTATTTTTCTCTGTCTTACATTTTTTATTTCTTTACTTTTCTTTTTCTAGATTAAATATAATCTGCATTTCTGGACCATTTTATGAAAAAAAATTACATTAGATTTTTAAACTTTGAAACACTTTTTTTTTTTCCTTGTCAAAATAAATATATATATTTAAGAGATTTTGCCAATTTTGATTTGATTTTGCCTCCAAATATTAAGGAGTAAAAATGTAAAATAATAAAGAGCGCCAAAAGAAAAAACAAAAGCAAAAAAATTGGAATTGGAGAGAAGGAGGAGAGTGACGATTAAACTGATGAGATTTTGCCCTAACAACTGCACCTTCCAAAATCTCATTTCTAGGGCTCGCAACCTCTCCGCCGCTCTTCGCCGCGCCTCCACCACTACCACCAACTCACCAGCATACTCCTCCTCCACTATGACCGACCTTCAGACCCTCAAAACCAAGCTCTGCATCATAGGCAGTGGCCCTGCTGCCCACACTGCCGCCGTCTACGCCGCCCGCGCCGAGCTCAAGCCCGTCCTCTTCGAAGGATGGATGGCCAACGACATCGCCCCCGGCGGCCAGCTCACCACCACAACCGATGTTGAGAACTTCCCCGGCTTCCCCGACGGTATCCTCGGCGGTGAGCTCATGGAACGCTGCCGCAAGCAGTCGGAGCGCTTCGGCACTGAGATCTTCACGGAGACAGTCACCAAGGTAGATTTCTCGAAGCGTCCTTTTACTGTTTTCACTGATAACAAAACCGTCGTGGCCGATTCCGTCATCGTCGCCACCGGAGCCGTCGCCAAGCGCCTCCCCTTCGAAGGCTCCGGCGAAGGCACTAACGGTTTCTGGAACCGCGGGATCTCGGCGTGCGCTGTGTGCGATGGCGCCGCCCCGATATTCCGTAACAAGCCGCTTGCCGTCATCGGAGGTGGCGATTCCGCCATGGAGGAAGCGACATTCCTTACGAAGTACGGTTCCGAGGTTTACATCATCCACCGTAGGGATACGTTTAGGGCTTCGAAGATTATGCAGAGCAAGGCCTTGAACAACAAGAAGATCAAGGTGATTTGGAACTCAGTGGTGGAGAAGGCTTGTGGTGATGAAGGGAACAAGAAGCTTGGGGGTTTGAAGGTTAAGAACGTGGTGACTGGGGAGGTTTCTGATTTGAGCGTGAATGGCTTGTTCTTCGCCATTGGGCACGAGCCTGCGACTAAGTTTCTTGGTGGACAGCTTGAGCTTGATGCTGATGGCTACATTGTGACGAAGCCTGGGACGACAAAAACCAGCATTGAGGGTGTTTTCGCAGCTGGCGATGTCCAGGACAAGAAGTATAGGCAAGCTATTACTGCTGCTGGATCTGGTAATTTTCTCTTACTGGCTCACTGTGTCATTGTTTTGGTTATCTTGAATTGGTTTCTGTGATGGTAATGACTATAAGTTCATCCTTGGACTGTGGTAGTGTGTTTTGGTGGTGTATGTTAGTTGTTATTATCAATCGTTATTGAAATGAAAAAGATATTTGAACCTGATTGGTGTAGTCACCAAAACCTACAGATAGAAAAGAGGGACATTTTTGAGAGGGGGATAAGTATGAGGGTAAGTGTTTATAGTGGCTCCTATGTTCATGCATGTGTAAGTTTAGGTGTCGGCACTAAATATGAGTTCATGATCCTATGTTTTCATTTATGTTTTGCTTTATTTGACCGAGTTTTAGTAGAAATGAAGCAGGAATGCACCATTTGGATCTTGTATCAGTTCCTATACGAAATGCTAACAATATGTGTTCCTACATTTTCAATTCAAAAGGTTATTGGTTTCAACCCCTATACATAAGGCCATTTGAAATTTGTGAAGGAAGCCAAACCTAAAATTTCTGGATGTTTTAAAGTTGGGAAGAATTTGTTATGCTTAATAAATGGAATAAAGTGGGGATGGGTTTATATATATGTGTGCTATGTCCGTCCCTAGCAGTTTCTTAACCTTGGTTTGTCTCGTGTCCCTGTAAGTGTGTGTAGTACATACCACTAATATACAACAACTAAATCACGCCTTTTGTCAGTAGTCATGGTTGCCTCCTATAGTTGATCGAAATTCAAATTCATCATTGTTTGATTTACTAATAATCAAGATTTCAGACATTTTATTGACTGAGGAAGGGATCTTATCAAGAGTTGTATCACAGAGTCTCTGATCTCTCCCTTATGGTTCCAAGGTATAAAGAGTTTGAACAGGTTTTCTATGGGTATATCTAAGGTGGGAAATATAGTGCCAATCCCTTGCCTAGTATTAAAATAGACATGTGTGGAGTAGGCTTTCAGAGACTCCATTTAGGATAGTGGATCATATGGAGGGAAGTCTGAGAAAATCTTAGAAGAAATTATTTAAAGGGATTTAAATATATATTGGATTAAGCATATATGTGATCTATTATAGAGCTCTATGTTGTGGTTTGAAATGTGTAGCCCACCCTACTTAGGGAGAAAATGCTTAGTAGTAATTGTTTTATTCCTACGGAGTTGGTAAACCGGAAATGAAGCATTGCAATCACATGAATTAAAATATCTATTGGAATCATTTTAGTTGAGTAGCATTCAAGATTGCAAGGTTTTTTAATATATGAGAATATAATAGCAAACTAGCAACAATGTTCCAATCAACCACAGGTTCTATTAGAATTCGTTACATAAATTCAACTTCTCTCTCGTTCTTTGTTTCGCCATTCACTTGAAACTGACAATCGGACATGTTTTTGTTTAGACTTTTCGTTAAATGGGTCTGGGATTTTTCTAGTTGTTCAACGGCTGCTCTTGTAATTATTCCAAATTTTGAATAGTTTTCAAGATTCTCTGTTTTGGAGTATTTACCAAATCACTTAATGATGATGGATTATCTTACCATTCATTTTTAGACATCTAGGATCTCTTCCCAAACCAAAGATGTATATTTGAATTCATTGGCTCTCACATTCAATTACTTATTGGAGATAGATTCCTGTGATGATGATGATAATAGTAATAATAAAAACTACATAGAGATTAGAGAAAAAAGTTAATGTCTGCGGATATCAACTACTGAAAGATAAAGTTCAAATTGAACTATTTTCTTTTATTTCAAGCTGTAAACCTTCCGATTATTTCCACATACTTAACCAATACTTCAAACTATGGTCAAAGATGTGTCATTGCGTAGTTTAAATATGATTCCTAAGTTCTTTGGAGCTCTGATTTATATGACTAGTTGTACTTTAGTCTATGGTTTACTAGTGGTAGCTTGTGTTAGGGTTTTCTTTTTCATTTGTTTCTGTTTCTTCTATTTTAGAAGTCTGACCTTAGTACAGAAGGTTTAATTGAACTAAAGTTCACTGGATGAAGATGATATTCTATTATTAAACCTTATATTTTCTGTATAACAAGTCAATACTGTGTTATGTTTTAATGCACCAGTTATTGGATGAGCATGCTTATGAAGAATGAACGAGAACACCTGTCCACATTGTGCATAATATATGCCAGTAAAATTTCATGTGTTAATTCTTAGTTTTATTTGGATCAGCTAAAACTTACTTTTGTGACTCTGACCTAACTTACTTAGAAGCATGCTTAACTTAAGCAACCATAGTTGTCTAAACTTGTATTATATGTATTGTCTTACTTTCTGCATGCTTTATATGTCCTTAAATTATCCGCTCTCTTGTTTATGATTCTTGTTGTAACTATTCTCTTTAATCTTGTTGATTTGTTATGTGAGATGTGAAAAGAATCTTATTGTTTACCTCACATTTTATGACAGTTAACCATTTTAACATTGGCAATTTCATTAATTGTTTACATGTGCATGTATAGCATGTATAACATCTTAACTGTAGATGCAGAAAATTTAAAACTATTTATTCTGTTATTGGGTTGACAATTGATCTTCGCGCGTGCGCGTACACAAGCCCACATATAATACTCTTTCATTTAAAGAGGACAAGTTGTACGGATTAGGAATTTCCAATTTGCCTCGTCGTTTTGTCATGCAGAGGCATTATCTGGACCCAATGTATGACCTTGTTGTAAAGCTTAAAGAATAAGTCTTGGTTTGGCAGTTGGCACTGTGCCTACTCTGGGCCCTTATTTCAATATTAAAACATGTGAAAAATTGTTTTGTCCACATTAAAAAATGCACCAAGCACCGAAGTTAATTGGAGTTCCCAAAGAGATGATATGGTAAACAGTGTCTACGCAAGTAATTTAAGCCTAGGAGAAACTGATTGTGCTGCCTTGTCTTTGTCTTTGATGTTTATTATTGGCCAATGGCCATTGCACTTGAAATTTCAGCAGTAATTGCATTCATACATCGGACTTAGTTCTTTGCTTCAGAAGCATTTCTTTCCCTTGTCATAATTAATAAGTCATGGTACTTGTGCAGGGTGTATGGCTGCCTTGGATGCAGAACATTATCTGCAAGAGATTGGTTCACAACAGGATAAGACCGATTGACTAGCTAGAGCAAGAGCCTTAACTAGAAGCAAGGTTTAATTTGTGCGAGAAAATGATGAAGCTCGTAATGTACGCTGCTATGATTCTTATATTTTCAATGGCATTCAACTATACACAATTTGATTACAGATATGGGTTTCCATTATTTTTTAAAAAAGCAATGAAGGTCATTCACATATACAGGGTTATTTATCGGGTTGTATTCTATCTATCTAGTTATTGTGATAATGCAGAGATATTTGATTGCATGTTGTATTAAGTAAGTATTAACTCAGATGCATTATCTGATTGCTTGGTTGGTTCCAAACATCATGTAATAGTTTATGATGGGTCAAGTCAAAGTGGATGCCATAGACACTATCAGGTCCAAGTTGATTAAATTATTGTGCGCTACACATTGCTAGGTCTGTTATGAATTTATTACGTGTTCTATAGGAGTAATTTCCCAGCACATTACAAGCTGGATATATCAATCATCATGTCATCAACCTGAAAGGGTGGTCAATGTTGGCCCTTTTTTGGACTATGGTGGTGGTGAGTTTATGTTATGTTTCTCCTTCCTGGAATTCCGAAATAAGATATATATTGGTAGAAAACTGTCCTAGGTTGTCGTTTTATTGTTTTCTTGTTAAGCACAAATAGCTGGCTAGTGCCTAGTGCTGCTACAAAGGGTGTTATTGTTTCCCCTTTCTGGTGATTGGTGTGATCATGTGCTGTTTTAGAATTAATAATCTACTACTAACATAAAAGTGTTGAGGCACTCTAACTTTCTTTGATACCATTTCTAGTATAATGACTGCATAAAATCTCCATATTTCTATATGTGCTATGAAATTAACTGCCGTTATTATTTTATAACTACAAAAAATGTCAAGAAAAATGCAACTTGGCAGGACCGTAATAGTGAAAAAGAATGGTTTTACGTTAAGGGGAAGGTATGTTGTTTTTCCACAAGTATGTTTATATGAAGTAAAGTAATAAGCATTAAGTTTTTTGTGATATGCGAAAATAATTGTTATTAACTATAAAAAACTTGAATATTCGTTGTTACTAAAATTATAGTAGCACATGGAAAATAACATGGTTTTCAGAACAATCTAAAGAGAAATAATGCATGCTCCGAAACCGAATATCATAGTAAAAGGGACATTGATTTCTGATATCGCAAACTACATGGATTATTTCCTCAATTTATGTAGATGAGCACGCCTTAGTATTTCAATGAACAAAGCACAAAATGTAGGTTGGTGATCAACAGATAAATTATACACGATCTTTACTTAAATAAATAAACTCAAAGCTAATCAGCCGTCTTAGCTCAGTGGTAGAGCGCGTGGCTTTTAACCACGTGGTCGTGGGTTCGATCCCCACAGACGGCGTATTTTCTTTTTCTAGCAAAATCCAGCTCTTAATTATTATTTGTAGATTGTAGATATCTAACTACTGGTGTTTCCATTAATATCTTATCCTTTTAAAAACAATATTATAAACGTGATATAAGAACTTCTGTAATGGGAAAAAAAGGAAAATTCAGCAAAACTGAATCAAGCTCTTAGACAAACTTGTCATTTTTGTTTATTTACTCTTTGAAAGAAACAACACTCGTGTAATCAACGAAACGAACAAAACAATGGTAGATCAAACTAGGTATGATTATTACGTTTCTTTAATGGTTATTCCCTAATCCCTATCATGGTTCTGTTTAAGAGACATACTTTTTATGCCAAAAAGGCAAATCATAATTCATAAAGCCTTCACGTGATACAATACATGTGCGAATTTCGTCCACCACAGATATCTCTAATTCTTTACCATGCTCTTAGAATAACCACAATAACATATCAAATTATATTGAAATTTAAATCGCCATTTATAGACTGGATCCTTGTCTGAGCTTTCTGACTTATTAGCTTGATAAAAAAATAATTATTTATATCTATCAATTTAGTTTTTTAGAATGAGTAGTTTTTTAAAAAAATATAAAGTATATATGTAAAATTCATATAAACCTAAAAAAAAAAAAACTTTTGCATGAAAAAATATAATAGAAATATAATTATTTATAATTTATATACTTTCTCGTATCAGTTTTTGAAATAATGGTTCTATGATATTAAAAATAAGAAAAACTATAAGTAATTAATATTTTTTTAATCAACAAATCAGCCAATAAAAATAGAATATCTGTAAAAACTTTCTATAAAATATCCACAATGAAAGCCAATAGAACATCTATAACTTTTTTATTAAGTTTTTAATCACCTAATATAGAATATCCGAAATCTAAAGAAATTGAATATCCAAATTAAGTTGTTGGTTGATATTGGCTAAATTTTTATTAATTATCTAATATTGTTGTAAAAATATACCACGTTTTCATTTCTTGTACTAATAAGAACGGATTTTAAAAAGCATTTTTGGATTTTTTTTTTCTAAGAAAAAAATTGTAAAAATTTCTTAAGAGTTAAGAATTTACTTTATATATTATTATATAAATTAAACAGATACATTAACTTGCAAAAATATTAAGGACCACAAATAACTTGAATGCCATATAATATAAATATTTATTAAATCACCCACTACATGGGATGATTAGCTTCTTCCTAAAATTACATACTACCAACATAATAATGGGGGAGATTACAAGCACAACACACAAGCAACTAATAATTAACATTAGATTAGATGAAGGACACTAATGACACAACACAGATCATTACAATTTATAAATAAATAAAAAAAAGGAATAAAAATAAATCTGATTCTCAAGTCCTTTCTGTACAAACTTCAGAAAATAGGAAAATGCTGATGACTCTAATCACATGGAGCTGATACATATAAGAAATTCTAATTTGCAGGCTGTCTTCACTGTTTGTTTCTTCCTAACACAAAAACACACACACATGCCTCACTGGGGTCCCTTTTTTTTAGTCTACAAAAGATGCCATTGCCAACCATGGAATTTTTATTCTCACACCCCCCACCACCATTACAAATTGTCTTTGTGATTTGTGATTTGTGAACCTCACTCACACACATGTGCTGGTTTGAGATTGTAAGCATAATTCAATTCAGTTCTTTTCTTTAACTTCTAAAAATATTTCATTTAATCTTTGATAATACACTTGATGATTTAATCTAATCTAATCTCGAGATTAAATTGCGACTAAATTAAATCACAAAATGTAGTCTCAACGAGTCAAAAGACTAAATTGAATGGCACTTACAATTTCACACACAAAATTAAACCTTAATCTCCCCCATTTTATTATTAATTGACTGATGATACAAGTTTCTTAATTTAACTAAATGTTACACCTGTTCATAACTAGGCTCATGAGACAACCTTGGTAACATCCCTGCTAGATCTGTTGTACTTCATGTGACTCTTGACCAGTTGACCAGCTGCAATTGCAGACATGAGAGAGAGCTCACCTGCTAGAACTGCACCTGCAACTATGGTTGCCAATTGCCTTGAGTTTCCACCTGGACTCTCTTTGCTTGCACCTTTCACTCCAAGTAGGTTAAGGCATGCTGATTGAGATGCCAGTTGTGTCCCCCCTCCAACTGTTCCCACCTGCACCATTCAATTCATAATAATATCTATCAATAGTTAATGATCTAAACCATTTCTTAATTGTTCTCTTAATCTTTGAATAAGAGAAGTATTCAAATGTGTTCAATATCTTAAAAATGTTAACAAGTTGAGTAAGTGTTTAAAATATGGGTAACCAACAAAAAAAAAAAAACCAATATTGTTTTAGGAATTGAATTCGAAACCTAAAAAAATAGAACATCTAATTTAAGTTGTTGACCGATGTTAGCTGAAATTTTATTGGTTACTTAGTAAATCTCATTTGTACTTTTTTTTTAAAGAAAAATAATAATAATAAGAGAATGAATCGAAATAATAAATAATGTCTCTAAAGATACACAATCATGTCATCATCATCCCCATCATCATCCCCATCATGAACCTTAATATCAAAGGAAGCACTTTGGCAGTTGGAGATTAAAATAGTGGTGGTTGTAGCTAAGAACTGGGGACAATAAGCACTTGTTGACATTTAAGGACTTTACATGATTAAGATTTCAGTTGATACAGCTCTGTCATAAAAGTAAATAGTTTCATAAAACATAAACCTTCTTAGTTTTGGCTGAAATAAGAAACTTTAATTTAATAACTAAACGCCCAACCACCCACGTGATGACAGGAAATGGAGTTCAAAAGAGTGTAATTATGATTCTACTTTTTATAGTTTAGATCAAATAAGCTTTTATTCCAAATCCCCTAAATTATTTCACCCCTCTACAAAATTACATACCAAAACAACTAAGTTTGTTATTTTATTTTATTTAACTCCACTCCCAAACTACATGAATCCAAACACACATGTTTGGTTTTGAGTTCATTCATTCCTTAGGAAAAGGTCTACTGTGACACTAATTTTTTCTGTTTACATGTGATAGGATCATGTTCCGTAAATAATAATAATTCTATTTGCATATCAAAATTAATCATTAGTAAATAATACATATAAATAATGAATTAAATTACATATATATATATTATACCTTAGTGACCGACTCTTTTCTTAACTAATTAAACTACATACTTTTATTATTAGTGAAATATTTTAAATTCGATAAATAATGTTAATCTTAATAAATGTGGTTAGCTAAGCTCTAATAAGAAGGTGAAAATGAGGGAGGTGAAACTTGAAAGGATAAAATAGTGCAGGCAGAGAATCTGCAAAGTTCTCTGCCTAGTGATGATATCATGTTCATGTGTTTATGAGTGACAAGTGTGGACAAACTAACTTTGATGTTCCCTTGAACACGTGCCGTTGCCATACACTGTACAACGACATATCTAGACTCTACTACTTTAGTTGCTCTGTCCCCACACCCTCGCATCTACCATAACCCAAATCAAGAATAAAGAATCATATACACGCTCTAGAGTATGTTAGGTCTTATATATTCTTTATCAAACATATATTTCTTTTCTATGTAATTACTGTCTTTTTTTGTGACACTATCACTGGTCTTTGAGCTTTTATTTTAATTTTATATTTTATATTTCAAATATTTTCTTATTCAATAATATTAAGTAACGAACAAAAATTCAACCAAGATCAATAATAATTTAAATTAAATATTTTATTTATTTAAGTTTCAAATATTCTGTTTCGATTGTTGATTACTTTAAATTTCAGATGTTATATTTTTAAAAAAATTATAATATTTTCATTATGGACGTTCTATAAATAATAATTATAGATATTTTATTTTGTTAGTTAATTTATTAATTAAAAAAATATTAATTACCTATAATTCTCCTTTTGAATTTCTGACTTCATTTCTCATTAGTTCAAAATTAAATTCATATTTAAATTTTTCAGCCTTATAAACTATTTAAAAAGATAATTGATTTGTTAGTCAAGATGAGATATCATCTAATATGGTTCCTGTCATTATTATCCAGATTCTGTGGCACCCAAAACTTGTGTAGTTAGATTAGTTCCAAGATTTGTAGGAAAAGAAAAAACAAAACTGGTGAATTTTTTTTTAAGAGAAAACAAAAATATTTTTAACACTTAACCAATTCAAGAATCAAGACATGGCGTATTAAATGAATACTATAAATACTTGTAATAATAGAGTCAACATTGAAGATAAGAAGGACTTAAAATTAAGAGGCAACAAATAAAGTAAGAGCAATAATGAAAGGCGTTACCTCAATTGAAGGCATGGTGACAGAAATATGAAGGTCTTTGCCATGGTTAACAGCCTCCATCATGGTGAGGCAGTGAGAGCTCTCCACATTCTGAGCAGGGTCCTGCCCTGTGGCCAAGTACACGGCGGATACAATATTGCTCGCATGAGCATTGAACCCGCCGAGAGCACCGGCCACGGCGGAGCCAGTGAGGTTCTTGAGCATGTTAAGCTCAACCAAAGCCTCCACACTTGTCTTGAGCACTTTCTTCACCACCTCCTCCTTGATTATCGCCTCGCACACCACCGATTTCCCCCTCCCTTCGATCCAGTTCACCCCCGCAGCTTTCTTGTCCGAACAATAATTCCCTGCCCAACACAAATTGAACCGAGTGAATAAACTCAAGTGCAGCTAAGTGAAGCTGTGATTTTAAAAACCGTTAAATTACAGTTTAATTAAACATATTAATTGATCTAACGGCTTCAGCTTTTATTAAACAATTTTATGTGAAGTGGACTGAAGTGCCCTGTCTTTCTCTTTCTTTCTATTACCTGAAATCCCAATGACTTCCATGTCAGGGAAATCACTTTGGAGAAAATCAAGAACATTTTGGACCCCTTTGGAGACCATGTTCATCCCCATGGCATCGCCAGTGCTGCAACTGAATCTAATGTACAAATTCTTCCCTGCAATGGCAGCCTTGATGCTCTGTAACCTCGCAAACCTGCTTGACCTGCACGTGTGGTACGTTGCACGCGTATACACAAACAACAACAACAATTCCAACTAATCAACCAAAAAGAGAGAAAAAGAGAAAAAAAAATGTAACATGAAAAACATGCAGCCTTAATCAGCTCCTAGTAACACTCGAAAAAACAGGGGACAAATTCCACCAACACACGTCACAAGAGAAAGACAAGAAAAAATTCAAACTTTTCAGTTACCCAAAAGAGCAAAGAACCAATACCATCACAAAAAATCAAAACTTGTGTTGAAGGTGTGACTGAATTTTTTTGTGGAGAATGAAAAGGAAAATTAAATTACTTGTTGAAAACGACAGCCAGGGAATCAAAGTTGATTGCGTCTTCGAGGTACGACTTCAGCTGTGCGGCTCTCACGGCGGTTCCGAACCGGACGACGGGAGCCCTCGTCATGCCGTCACGGAGGACGACGGAGGAGGCCCCGCCGGAGACATAGATGGCCTTGCAACCCCTATTTGTGCTTGCAACCAAACAGCCCTCGGTGGTGGCCATTGGCACCGTGTGCTCGACCCCATCGAGCAACAATGGACCCGCAACACCCACCGGAATCTGAACAAACCCTATCGGCATCTCGCAGCACTGTCCAAGGATCGAATCGTAATCGAAACCTTCCACCGGAAGACCCTGCAGGGACCTTCCGGAGACTCTCTGAACGGCCTCCCGCCGTATCGCCGCCGCGCGCCGGCAGTCACCGAGTCGGGACTCCAGAGAGTACGATGGAACCTCGCCGGAAACGACCTGCTGTACGACCTCCTCGTCGTCGGAAGAGAGAGGAGTCTGCGGCGGAATGTTGAGTGGAAGGCGAGGCTTCTGCGGCGGAGGAGAAAGAGAGCAGTCGATTATTCCGGCGGGGCAGGGAGCGGCGGTTTTTGCGTCGTCTTGTTCTTCAGCTTCGTCGTCGGAGGAAGGTCGTGATGAGGAAGGTGAGATAATTGGTTGGACAAGGCCAATGCCGAAGAATCCAAGAAGGTAGATGATAGAAGCGATTAGGGAGAGAACCGCTGCCATCTCGGAGAGCGTCACCACGTGGAGAGGTGTCGAGTTTCTGATCTTCTCCCGCCACCGGTGGAGGAGGAAGTATGCCACCGAGAAGAATACCCCGAAGAACACGCCATTTGTTACGTACAGCGGAACCACCGTGGACACCAGCGGAGCTGCCGTTGGAGGTGGCGAGGTGTTCTTCTTTTTGAAAGGTTCGCCGGCGGTGGCGGTGGAGAGGTGTCGCCGGCGAACGTCCATTTTTTTTTATCTTTTTTTGAGAGAGAGAAGGAAATGAAGAGAGAGAGAGAAGAAATTGAAGGAAGAGAGAGAAATGAGAATTAAATGAGGAAGGAGGTTTAGAAGGTTTTTTATAGAATGAGATGGGATTTTGATTTGATTTGTTATTAATAATGGCGAATGGTAAGCAACTAAGGAACTCTACACTTTCACTTTCACTGACGCTGTGTGTTCAAGTTAAAACATATTGGGAAATGCCAAATCAATCAACTCATTTTTATTTATATTTGTTACTAATTTTTATTACTATCTACATTTTTTTACAATATATTTGAATTGAACAATGCCATGATTGGCTAAATACTGATTAACAAAACTTCATTGTAATAATCATACAGTACTTTTATAAGAGATTAACCCATGTTTAGGATAATGGGACTGTATTCTACTCTTTTACATGACCGGCTTTGGAGTAATATGTCGTGGATCAAACTTCTATATAAAAATTTATGGATGATCACTAGATTGTTGAAAGCAGAAACAAACAACACCTTTAACTCAATAATTTTGTACCATATTTTTAACCAAAATTTTAAATATTATTGGTTAAGAGTTGAAAATAATAAATTGTGCTGACTCTTGACGTTATAATATTACTTTTTCTCAAATACAAAATGCTTACTATTTAATTGATTAGTTTTGCTATTAACTATCAAAGTTTTACGTTGAAATAATTAAATATTTTAAAACATCTATTCTGAGTTAAACCCTATTTTAGTCCCCGAGATTGAAGGGTTGCACTAATTTAGTCCCTAAGATACCAATTGCACTAAATTGGTACCCGAGTTTTTTAAATTGGCACCACATTAGTCCCACCGTCCAAATCACAGTTACGACGTTAGTGACCTGTACAATTTTTACCGCGTAGGATTAATGTATGCGACGTCGTTTTGCTTTGGAGGTAAGAGATTACCCAAAACGACGCGTTGAGTACACTGCAAAGTGAGAAAAACATTTGATTCTCACTTCTCACTCTTTCATCCAAAGTCTTTGTTCTTCTTCTTCTTCTCTAAGTGAACTCCAATGGAGTCAAAAGCAAGTAGATAGTGCTTTGATCACCTTCGCACTCACGACGGATACGACTTCGTGGATCATTGTTGCTTTGTTCTTCCTCCCCATCTCTCCTCGACTGCAACATTGTCTCCTCAAGTGTTGCAACTAAAAGGTATGG
>JASCZI010181684.1:23994-43247 GCA_036250425.1 Stylosanthes scabra
AAACTCTAAAATGAGTATCGTTATGTATGAATCTATAATATGATATTGAATCAAATCAATTAACATAAATGTATGTTAATCGAATCAATTAATAATTAATATCCTCTGTTGCTATTAATTCTCTTACAATTTTTTATTTATAATACTATTACAATTTCAATTAAAACATTATATTAATATTATTTTAATATTTTATATCATTGATATTAATATTATTTTAAAGTGACAAATATGAAAATAATACTATATAATATAACATGCTTAGCTCAATAAAGACAAAACAGGTAAAAGAACTTGCTAAATTATCGTAAATATGAATTTAGCTTGAGTAATTATTGAAATTAATTACTGAACTTTTTAAAATCTTTAGTACCTCAAATTTTAAAGGATAAAGTATGGTTTATGTTCTTAATATTTGTGAAAAGTTTTAAAAAGACCCTAGTTTAATTTGATTCAATTTTATCCCTAACATTTTCGATTGGTTTCAATTTTACGCCTAATCATTGATAAATTGAAAATGTTGATGGTAAATTGTCAATAATTAGGAGTAAAATTGAAACCAACAAAAAATATTAGGATAAAATTGAATCTAATCAAACGTTAAGGTTATTTTTTAAACTTTTCACAAAGATTAGGACATAAACCATATTTTACTCAATTTTAAAATACCTAAAACAATTCTTAAAACCTATTATTGGTTATTATAATTTATTATTTAAATTTAATTTAATTTGCTGTGGATAGCAGACACAACAAAAATAAACTTGTTATTAGTTATTATATTGTTTGATAGAAAAAGAAAGGAGCTATAGGAATTAATATTTAATTTAATTAATGTGATACTCTTTCTTGTTTTAATAAAATCAAAATTCGTTATTATTTGTATCATGTAAATTAAATAATGAAGGTTGTAATTTTGATCAATGTATCTAATTTTTTTATTTGCATTTTGTATGCATTAAATAGCTAATATATATTAATATAAATTGTAGGTTACTTAGCTTGTTATACAAGCTAATGCTTTATTTCAAGGTTATATACTTAAGCGCCATTTTTTTTTTGGAGTTTATTATTATTTTTACAGCTGTTGTGGTTTTTTATTTTCAATTACAACTCATTTCAAAACCAAAATAATTAGTACTAAATGTGTTTGAAGCTCAAAAACGTCTCCAACATGTGAGAATATATTTGAGATATAATATTTGTTTATTTTTTTATCAATTAGAATTTTTACAATAAATAATTTCTTTAAAAAACGAAAACAATTGAAAATTAAATAAATCGGTGTTTGCATTGTAATTTACATTATTTGATAGAATCCATATTTTCTATATATCTCAATTCTCAAGTGATATATATGGGTTATGCTGGGTATATCAAAATTAGTTTCATATATAATACATATTAAAATATAAAATATATGTATAATTTAATTTATTTTAGTATCTATTTTATATTTTAATATACAATAAATTGAAATTGGTGACTAAATATGTTCATATATATAATAATAGTTCTATGTGAACAAGTGGTTTTGGTCAATTAAGTATAATCAATTCATTTATTTCTACACTAGATAGAAGACTATTTCAATGTCAAATAGAACTTTATTTATGTGTAAATTTTTATATTATTTAACACCGAAATAATATTCTATTTAATATAAAAATAAATCACTTGATTAGGCAAAATCAAATAGCATTATCTATAATTGCAGTTCTTCCACCTTTTATATACAGTAAGTGAACGGTTGAAAACACAAATTATGGAAGATAAATAAAAGCTTTTGTCACCACATACACTAATGAGTTATGAAACAGATAGGTGTTGGACATATTTTTTAACATTATCTATATATGCTGCAACTGCCACACTACTAAACCCTATACATATACTAGATTGAGATTGAGATTGAGATTGAGATGGGATCCATTGCAGTTTGAAGCGTGTACTATCCGATAAAACTCAAGGCTATAAATAGTTGACTACTTGCCATGAATGCCCTTAATTAGTTTCCATATATTAAAAGCTACCATCATTTTACATTTCAATCATTTGGCCTTTTTCACGTTTTATATAAGTCTACGAACATGGCAGGAGCAAACAGGCTACCACCCCTTTCTGTCGCCATATTTATAACTTTTTTTTTTTTAGACAAAAAATTTGTTCGGTTTCGTATAATTATCGGTTTAAAATTTTTTTAATTCCTCTTGTATATTTATTACCGGAGAAATGTTAGCAGCAATTTTTTTCTAACAGTAATTCGTAATTTAATAGGTTAATAATTAATTAATTCGTCACAAAGTCAATTTTTATTCTTAATATTAAGCAAACAAGATTTACATATAAATAATTTTTTTATAAACATGACATATAATAAAAATTTTAATATTGTTGTTTAATTCATATAACAGACCTTATCTAGTGAGATAAAACTTTGTTATTGTTGTTATTGAATTTATATTTTCATTTGATGCTAACATCAATTTTGATTATGTTATTATTAAGGATATATTTTTTCTTTCCTTTTTTTTTAAAAAAAAAAAATTTATTATTTGAAGAGAAAAGAAAATCCCCCACAATAAATATGTTATTTTTAAAATTGATTTTCTGCCGACATAAGAAATAATATGTCTTTCCTATTTAAAACGAGGGAAGCAAAAACTTACATCATTGTTCAGTAATATAATAATTAGTTATTGAATTAATTTACGTGTATCAATATATATTTTCATATATTTTATTTATAATACAAAAATATAAATATTAGCACAGAAAAATAGAATTTTTGTACTGATATTTATATTTTTTTATGTTGTAATTAAAATATACGAACATATACAGTGATACATATAGTTAATTATTATGTAATTAGGCTAGATTGTGCCATCCTTTAATTAGTTTTGTCTCCAATAATTAAAAATTTGTTAGTGCTGCTCTCGTTGCAGTATTAGTGATAATAATAAATATTATTTTAATTTAGTTTTCGTTTGTTTGATGGAGGAAACGTACAAAGCCGCAGAAACGAAATGCAACATAAAGGTTTGCATACGACAAAGGTTGCTGAAATTAATTATGATTGAAAAAGTCATAAACACCTTAATACGATGTATCTAGCACTCTATATTCAGCAACACATGCACATGCATTTGTGTATGTTTGTTTACATACTAATCTTTATTGTTTTGCTTTGTCGTCTTTTATATATATATGCACCTCCAAAAAAGTTGACTACGCAAATTCCATAACCAACAAATTCTTGCGCTGTTGCCATCAATTAATCAAATAATAATAATAATAACTGATATGATCAGTTTTGAAGTCGAAGTGCATATATAATTTTTAGACTAGTTATGTAACAACTTGTGTTTTATCCATTAACCATGTGAAGATAAAAAATATAGTTGAAAGTGAGTTAAGTCAGTGCAATTTCAAACTTAAACTCACAAAAATTAAACTTGATTTACGGTTTGATTTAGCTTATTAATAATTAATAATTTTATATAAATAAATTATAAATTATATATAAAAGATATTTATCATTCATTTATCTTTTAATAAAATAAACAAAACTATTATAATTTAAATATGATAAAAATAAAAATCAATGCATTATTATCATATATTTAACAAATATGTATTTTATAATCATGTTTCTTTAAAATAATAATATTTATTATAAATTAAAAACATAAAATATATAATTTTATGTATTAATATAAATAATTATAATTAATAATATATTTAAAACTGAATCAGCTGAACTTACTTATTGTTATCGAATCGACCTCAAGTTAGATCCTTAACTAAATTAACTCACTTACCATTAGTTGAATGTATACAAATATAAAATACAGTCTACCGATAAGTTATATGATCTAAACTGCATTACAAAATATACCAATAGTAAATATATATCATCAAAGAATTAATTGATAATAGAATCTTTGTTAAATTTTTTCAATATTATTAATTATTATTTGGTTATTAAATATAGATAATATTTAGATTAATTTTTTACTTATATTTAATATATTTAATAATTTAGTTATTAGTATAATAATGTTTTTCAAATACAAATAAAATTATATAATATATAATAAATTATATATATAAACACAAAAAATACCTACTAATAATTTTTTTAGAAAGCTTGGGAGCCAAGACCCACACCCGCACCGCTTTGCATCTGCCTCTGAGGCTCTTACTGAATGATTTATAGTAATTCAATGATATTAAACGTTGCTTTTAATACATATATAATTAATAATTAAAATCAATTTTTAAATTATCATATACTCGGAAGTATCTTAAGTTATAAGATTGATTATTATTATTATTATTATGCATGTGTGATATATAGTTGACTGTGGTTAAAGCAGTGTAATTGGATGAATTAATTGAAGTGTGATCACAGATATATTGATGTACGTAAGTCTAATAAGGTTGTATATATTTTGGAGCATGAGAATGAGATAGCATGTTTGAATTGAAGAATGAAGTTTGCACATGCAGACAGTGCATAGATTCATGTGCAGCATCCGAGGTTGAGACACGTCCATCACCAACTACATGATGTTCACACTTCACATTTCACTTCCAACGAATCTTTTTTTTTTTTTTTAATTGTTAATTGTTATTATTATTAAATAAAAATATTATCTAGCAAGACTACCACATATGTCTTTACTAATTAATTCTAAGTTCTTGAATCGTTAGTTTAGTTTTCTGATCAAATGGATTAGAATTAGAATTCAATTTTGTTTTAAAAAGAAACATATAGTATTTAACGTATCATTTATATATTATATAAATAAATGCACATATAGTATTTACATACTTACATTTATTAATCTTCATATATAAAATGAGATCATGAGACTTAGCTAGGGTTTTTCTATTTTTTCCATATATAGCAATTATAGGGTTATCTAATTATAGTTCCTAGTGCTGATATATTTATTTAAAAGCTCAACAACAACAGTATTTCTTTCTCTTTTTTTAAAAAAAACTTTTCTATTAGGATCCTAGAAGAAGATATTATGATAACGGAATAAGCATGTAGTAAATGTAATTGGCCAAAAAGCAAAGCAAAGCAAAATGAAGCTTTCGTTTTCAACGTTTGAACAAAAATATAATGATTATATTTATCTATATTATTGATTGTTGAAGGAAATTAAAGGCACAAAGGCTCCTAAGTATTGCAGAAAGGGAGACAAGCTGGTGAATGAGTTGGTGTTTATTAGGTGTGTCTCATGCCCCACATTAAAAACAAAACGAATCTACTCAAAACCTTTAACCCTTTCTTTCTTTTTACATAAATAGTAACTTAAATGCTCAAAGTAATTCCTACTTGCAATGATTTTAATTAGATGCTTCCTTGAGAATAATAATAATAATAATAATAATAATAAAAAAAAAAAAAGAGTATTATAGCCAAATTATAACATCACATGCAATTGGCTCATTCTTATTTTGTTTTTTTGTTGGTTGGAATGTGAAGAATCGAGAATTTATTATGTAAAGGGGTCGCAGTATAAAAGTGTAACGCTCCAATAATAATTACTTCCAAGATGAATAGGTGAAAATGAACAATAAAAAATACAAAAAATAAAAAAGAAGAAGAAGAAATTCGAAGGTACAAAAATGATGAAGAGAATGGCAAGTACAGAGTGCAAATCATGCTGCTCAGCGTTTGAATATACACTTTTATAGTTCTTTTATCTTTTCTTACCAACACACATATGCTTACTAAAAATAATTATGCTTTAATTTGAGGTTTTGTTCATGACTTCATCATGTATATATGCTAAGGAATCTGGATTTCTAATACCTATTCATCACGTAAACGTTGAAATTTAAATTAAATCACTGCCAAAAATTAATCTTTTTTTTTTTGGACTGGAAGTTAATGTGCGTTAGGCTGTTTTTTGGTCATGTGTAAGTTGGGCTGAAAGCCTGAAACTGTAGGGCTTGTAATTTGGGAGGCCCATATTTCAGGCTCCCATTTAAGACTTAAGGCCTTCAATTTCAAGCCCATTTAAATTTGGATTGGAATGTAAAGAAAAATGGATTGGATCAATGTTTCAATGAAGGCATCTTCTCGATGAACAAACCTTCGTAAGTTTTTGTTTTTTTTTTTTTTTTGTTGACTAAATATATATAAAAAAAAAAAAAAACACGCTAGAGAAGCAGGAAACTAGCTAATGGCGACATCAAGATTGATAAGGTCCCGGAGGTCATCCCAAGGTAATAACCATTCTGCATAATGCACTCCATGGATGGTTGCATGCTTTGCCATAGCATCAGCTACACGGTTAGCAGTCCTCTAAATCAGATTTAGCTCCACTCTCCAAGGCCAGAGTAAAATATGTTGGATCCTCGAGATAAGCACACTCTCCTGGCTACAAAAAGGAATGTTGGAATCCTTCAATAGCACATAAGCCTCATGACAATCAGTCTCGCAGTAAACCTCTTTGAAACTAGCTTCCCATGCCAGTAACAGACCTTTATAAATCGCAAAAAACTCCCCCTCAAAAACACTTGATACCTGAATAGTACCAGCGCACCCGCGTTGCCAATCTCCATTGTTGTCCCTAATAGCGCAACCAAACTCAACAATATCACCATTGTGCATCTTGCTTGCATCACAATTAAGTTTTACTGAATCCGCAGCCGGAGGAGTCCAATCAGGAGTAACCAAAGTGGATAAAAAGGATTGATTCATAGAGAATAACTTGTGAAGTTCAGTTTCGGAAAACTTGATCAAAGCCTGGACCTTGCTCGGAATCCAAGGTTCTTCTTGGTTGAAAATGACATTGTTACGGTATCTCCAAATCCACCACAAAGTAGAAGAAAAAAGGAAAGGATTATGTTTCATACCTTCAATAATCCAACTCTGAATACCAAGAGATGAGGGGAGAAATCCCATCGTACTCCAAATATCTCGAGAGAATGGGCAATCCCGCAAACAATGTAAGGTTGATTCGACAGTGAGATGACATCTTGTACAAGAATCTGATGGAACCAAACATCTCTTGTGACAGAACGAAGCAGTTGGAAGGGCATTATTAAGAGAAAGCCAAACCAAAAGCTTGAACTTTTCCGGTATTTTCAAACGCCAAATCCATAACCAATTAGCATTTTCATTCTAATCGATCTTCCGCTTACAGAGTCATCTATAACCGGAGCTTGCCGAGTAAACCATAGAAGAAGAAGCGGACCAAAATATTCTCGCTTTTGCTCCTTGTTGGGATGTTGGATTATATTTCAAGATACTTTGCTTAACCTCTGAATTAAGTATCGAGTAAATATAATTAAATTTTCACACTCCATTCTCCCAGACATATTCAATTCGGAGGTTAGTATCCGAAATATGAACAAATGGTAACTCATTTCCAAGAATACCCTCCATGCGCCAGTTATCATACCAAAAAGATTGGTTTGTGGGACCGATACACCAAGTAAAACCTTCTTTCAAGGCCAAATAGGTTCTGTATAAACTTTGACATATAGGTGAGGCACCTTTCGGAAGGGATAGATCGTCATTAAGCATATGATGACTGTACTTAGCCGTGAACAATTGCACCCAAATTTTTTCTGGAGAGTGAAAAAGCTGCCAAACGAGCTTACCCAAAAGAGATAAGTTAGCACAAGCAGGATCCCTGATTCCTAGGCTACCGAATTTCTTTGGGGTAATAACAGTTTTCCAATTAACAAGGCTCAGATCTCGAGAATCAAGCAGACATTTCCAAAGAAAATTACGCATCATAATAGAAATATCCTTACAAATGCTAGTTGGAAGAAGGCTAACCTACATATTGTAAGTGGGAATTGATGAAGCAACCGAGTTAATTAGACAAAGGCGACCTGCCCTGTTGATAGTTTTGCCTTTCCAACCAGCAAGACGACTTTTGATCTTGTCCAACACCTGGATAAAGGAAGATCTTCTAGCCCTGGAATGATGAAGATTGACACCTAAATATTTTCCCAGGTCTTGAGTGAAACGGATAGATGAGATTCCGGAAAAAATGTTTTTTTCTCCTATGAGAAACAGTTTTTGAACATAAGACCTTTGATTTGCCTAAATTAACCTTTAATCCAGAGACTTTGCAGAAATTATCAAGAGCTGTCATTATCAGTTGGACCTGAGATTTTCGAGCTTTACAAAATAGTAATAAGTCATCAGCAAACATCAAGTGGGAAATTCTAGGCCCACCTCTAGTGATAGCCACCGGTTCCCAAGAGCCCATGTCCACAAATTTTGAGATATAACATGCTAGTTTTTTCATACAAAATAAAAAAGATGTAAGTTTTTGTTTTTGAAGTACTGAAATCTCGACCCCAAAAATGAAAAACGTACTGGGAAAAAAAAAGTATTCTAGTTAATTTTGTAGTAGAACTCTTTATCATGACCAAAACTAAATCTTTATAAAAAAAAAAAAAAACTCTATAAATTATCTAGAAAATTATTTTATTGAGCCAGACATGAGTTTATTTAAGAAAATAATTTTCCAGCACAATTCACAAGTCACAGCACAACACCACTATCAAGTTCCAAAACCCCTTATTCCTAAGTCCATTATTTTGCATTGTTTATATAAAATCACACCAAAAAAAAAAAAAAAAAAGGCAAGTTGGTTTAGATTATTCCTCCCTTTAAGCCGTCCATAATTAAAATTAATGAAGCCGATAACTTTAAATATTACGCCAGTTTTGTTGGGCTAGAAACTAAGAGGGTGTGGATGGATAATAGGACAATTCTATTTAAAATTTTGAAAAATACTCGTGGCTCTCTTAAGTCTTAATTCGTCATATTTGAGAAAAAAATACATTTGAAAAATACTTGGTAGATATATTAGTGGCTCAGATTCAATTCATAAGCTGTGGTATTATTATTTTAATGCAAAATTAGTAGTTGTGTGCTAGCATTATATATGCATGATTATATATTTGGATGCTTATGCATACAAATAAATCAAACCCACTACGTCCCACCTTCTCCCAAAGCTACCTACTTAATTTTCAATTTGATATAACAACTCATTTTAACTAATATTCTAGTGACATAATGCTTAGGCTAAGTCTAATCCTTGGAAATAAAGAAAGAAAGAAAAAACGTTGCTAATTAGTACAAGAATGAGGTTAACGAAATTCATATCAGAATATATACGTACGTATCCCTATCAAAATGGAAGACAAAAGTTATTAGTAAACCTTTAATTTTTTAGGATAGAGTAACCAAGAAAGATTTTAAAATTGATAAAAAATGCTCGCAAAAGATACAAACAATAAAAATACCCTAATCCAAAATTGCAATAAGTATAATAAAACATTAACTAAAATAATTTTTAGTGACAGAAAATACTTAATTGGCTAACAAGAGTGATTACCAAACTATTTATCTATTGACTAGTAATAAATTATTAAATAAAAATCAAATTAGCAACAAATCAATTTTTCAGATAATATCATAAAAAAAATTAGCAAGTACTATGAAAATGGCCATTATTATATAAACATCATATGTAGTAGTAAAAAAAAATAATATATATTAAATTGTTATGCAAAATTAAAATTTGAAGAAGTGAGTTTTGCAAAAATCATTACAAAATTAGATTGCAAAACAAAGTAAATTAAGCAATACTTAATTAGAGATTAATTAATAACCATCACTATGTATAGTCTAGTCTAGTGTTCAAAATCCATTAAATATTTCAATGATGAGTAGTAAATAGTAACAACTCTCTCTGCAGTTAAATTAATTCATTATAAATTTCGAGTAACGGTAGATAGTTATTAATAAAAATTATCATATTTAAACTAATATTTATAAATTTATATAAATAACATTCGTAATTATATATTATAATATTTAATAATATATATTTAATTTAATAGTAATTTATAAATAAAAATAAATATTAAAAAAAAATTATAGTTATCTTTGGTCAAGAAACTATGGTTACTGAAAAGTCTACTAATAAAGAATCAGTCATCGGTCGGTAATGCAGCCTCCATAACATATTAACATCACATCATTTAGTCCACGTGGCATCACCACAACAAACCGGAGGCCCCGACATTTTTGTTTTCCACCATTTTTTTTCCTCGTGCCTTTTTTGCTCTACAACATAATGGCAGCACATCAAATAAAATATTCAAATTATTAAGTACTATATATAGAACTAGCATAGGAGCAATATTACATCAAGAAGCTTATTAGCAAGTTAGCATAATTAAGGTAACAAGAATGCCGATTTCTAGAATTGCGATTGGAAATGCTTCAGAGTTTAGCCAAGCTGATGCACTTAAGGCTGCACTTGCAGAGTTCATCTCAATGCTTATCTTTGTCTTTGCTGGTGAAGGCTCTGGCATGGCTTATAGTAAGTACAAATTCAGTACTCATTATATTAATCACTTACTTTATTATTAAACAAATGAATTTAATTTTCATATACTGTGACAGACATTCAGTTATGTATTATCACATTAGTAAAAATAATTAATTTTTAAATTTATTATTTTTAAAATCATATAAATACATCAGGATTATCATATAAAACTCTCATAATTTTTTTGGAGTTTAGATGTTGGAATATGGTGACTAATTTATGTGATGGATGTTTTGTTTTGACAGACAAGTTAACAAACAATGGTGCAGCAACACCAGCTGGTGTTGTGGCGGCTTCTCTGTCCCATGCCTTTGCACTTTTTGTGGCAGTTTCCGTTGGTGCTAACATCTCCGGTGGCCATGTCAACCCTGCCGTCACATTCGGCGCCTTCGTCGGCGGCCACATTACCCTCCTCAGAAGCATTTTGTACTGGATTGCTCAGTTGCTTGGCTCCATTGTTGCTTGCTTGCTCCTTAAGTTTGCCACTGGTGGATTGGTAACAACATAACTAAACTGTTTGATAAAAAAAAAAGTGCACTAGTGATCATTATTGTTTCCCTTAAATTTAAATCTATGAATGTTTGATTGCAGGAAACATCTGCATTTGCACTTTCATCTGGGGTTGGAGCAGCAAATGCAGTGGTGTTTGAGATTGTGATGACTTTTGGATTGGTGTACACAGTTTATGCAACTGCAGTGGACCCAAAGAAGGGTGACATTGGAATAATTGCACCAATTGCAATTGGCTTCATTGTTGGTGCAAACATCTTGGCTGGTGGTGCCTTTGATGGTGCTTCCATGAACCCAGCTGTCTCATTTGGGCCTGCTGTTGTTAGCTGGACCTGGGCCAACCATTGGGTCTATTGGGTTGGCCCATTTGTTGGTGCAGGAATTGCTGCACTTGTCTATGAGCTTTTCTTCATCAACCAAAACACTCATGAACAGCTTCCAAACACAGATTATTAAAAAAAAGAGGGTGAAACAGTAAAACCACACACTTGAGTTTATTTATAAAAAGTGTGTTGGTTTATTTGTTTGGCTTCCCCATATATGGGTGTTTCATGTTTGATCTCTCTTGTTTTTGTTTCTACTTTGTAATATTTCCTTTGTTTTTCAAGTGTTGATTCCTGTTTACTTTGTAATGTTCTGTAAGAAAATCATTTTATAAGTAATGGTAATATCTTCTAAATCTACTGAAAGAGAAGAGGAAAAACTGATGCACTTGACATAGGCATAAGCCTAAATCTCAATCTTGATACTAAAATCTGTATTATCTAGAACCATTACAAAGTCACTAAATCACAACAAAATTCTAATATGCAAGAATCAGTTTGATACTTTGATTGAAACTAAACTATGTGTGAATATGGAACTAATAATACAAATTGAGAAGTTCAACAAGGTGTCAATGACAACCAAGATCAATGGTTCCTCATAATCTCTTTTTATCGTGGCGCTTAAAGAGTTTTGAACGTCGCTGCTTGAACAAATGCAGATAAAGTTTGAGCCAAAGGAATGGATAAACGATAAGTACAACCTGATTCAAAGAAATGGAGCATAAATCAGCACTTCAGAAAGCTAAGTTGCCAAATAGGAAACATATTATAGCATTTATTTTCTTCTTCTTTCTCTTGAAGGGAATCAAGGGATAATAGCCTTAACTAAACTAGTTACAAGAGTAGATAATTCTTATATCTAAACAAAATGTGGAACATACCTTAAGGAAATCATAGTAGCTAAATGGGAGGGCTGAAAAGGTTTCTGAATAGAGGTTCTTCTTCTTTACAATTGGAAGTGCCTGGTACATGATCCAAACTGCATGATATTCACTACTCATCAGTTGCACTATTCAAAAGAAGTCAATGAGAAACAAGATATAGCTATATAGATATGTTGTGAACTCACTTTCACCAGGACCTACTCCCAAAGGATACAGCACAATAAACGCAGTGTACCTAATTCAAGGGGATAAAATCAAGTCAAGCTTATTAAACTTGAAATTGTGCTAATAACAGAACACTTTAAACTCAGATTTCAGTTACTTTATGTGCACAATCTTAGAAGAATTACCTGAGATAGGTTATCCAATAAGGGCAATTTCCAATGCAACTGAAAGCATAATGTGAGTATCTAATGACCTGCATCTCCAAAGATTATTGCAGCACAATGGCCATGTCATGCATGTGCATATAACACTATTATGTGCATCATAATTCTTATGCTAGAAAATTAAATTAAACCAACCCAATAATCCAATCCAAAAAGCAATTAGAAATGAAATTACCTCGCTTATGCTCCATGCAAAAAAGGTGATAAACACTGAAGGTAAGTGCTGGACCTGCATAGAAAGCATAATTTGCACAAAATCTAAATTACCAAAAACATGATATTATTACTAAGTGTATGGTGAAAGAGAAGAAAGTGAAGAACCTCATCAAGCTTGTTAACAATAGCAAGCAGAAAATGGGTCCTTCCTCCCCATTGCATCAGAGGAAGCAATGTCCCACTTGGCACAAGCCCTGAAGAGTTGCAAAATTTAATTTGTGAATTGCAATTTAAATGAAGGTGGAAACTCAGGTGTAGTTTAACTTCATGTAAAGTTATCATTTTAAAACCGTTAGATCACACTTTAGTCAAATATGTCAAATCATCTAACGATTTTTAACGAACAACTTCACAATTCACGTGAAATCGACTGCACCTGAGTATTTACCTTAAATGAAATTGGATGAGATTTTGATGAGTGTAAGAGTAAAACCCACCAATGGCTCCATGTATAACTTCCAAGAATGCAGCACATTGCAGAAAACCTTCACTCAAGAAAATGGTGCCAATTGAATATTGTTACTCTAAGAAACTAAACCTAAATTCACACCGTAAATACTAAACGAAATGGAAAATATTTGATTTCCAAAGTTTAATTAATTAATTATGAATAAGAACTTGTCAATTGCTCATGAGTCATGACTACTAGTATATACAGGAATGAGGGAAGGGTAGTTTGGGAATATGAAACTGACTTATCAATTTTCCAGCAGAAGAGTAAGCTCCGGACACAGAAGCAGTGGATAGGAGGCTGTAGAAAATCTGAAATGACGAAACAGCCCTGAGGAGGGAACAGAATGTGTTAGTGTAAGGAATGAAGAAAGGGATAAAAAGGGAATTGAGAATTATTATGAAAGTGAAAGAGGGAGTACCAGCCAATTGCCTGAAGAGAGTTGTAAGAGAGAAGATACAATTTTGTAAAGCCACCCATTCTTCCTCTTTTTTTTTCCTCTTTTGGGTGCTTCTTTCTCCGCGTCTTATAAACAGTGCCACATACTTAACTGCTTCTCCTTCTTTCTAGATCTAGTTAGGTAAGTTGGTTAAGGGTTTAATTAACTAGGCCTGTCCTATACGGCAGGGTGACTCTAGTCCCTTGTTAGTTAGAGAAATAAATATTTTAGCAACTAATTTTAATCAAATTAGAAAATAAAATTTGGGTGTGTGAATGAATGAAAGTATATGTTAATGTTATATTGTCTTAGTGATAAAACAATTTTTTTTTGTTGAGATTAAATTAATTTAATTAAATTTACTCGATAAAAAAATTTGTACATGTTACATTTTTTTTTTTTGGTATTTCATGTTAAATAGTTATTACTTACTAATTTGCGTGAATCTAACTCCAAACTTTTGTAATATTTTGACTTTGGTTCACAAATTATTCCATAGTGGTCTGGGCCTGGAGTGGAGGGAGATGAAGCTATGCTGGGCCTGATCTATGGCCCATATGATAAAATGAGTGCGTCATTCCATCAAGAATGGTCTTATCTTATCCGTGGTGCCATCTTACATGATTGATGATTCTAATTGGCCATCTTTACAAATTATCCACGCATTAGCTACCTAGCTAGTGACTACAATTATTATTAAAAGTTGTGCCATTTGTATAATTATTATCAAATTAAAATTTGTTGATATTTTACATTGATGCATCACAACATTAACATACCACCCCATTGGACAATAGTGCTTCTTCAACCCTAATGTGAAGCTGCATGATCCAGATCCATCCATCCATCCATTATATATTACATTACAGCTGTGTCACACTATGAGACCGACACGTTGCATGAACTTACTTTAAAAAAAAAAAATAAAAAGAAAGAAAGAATCCTCCTAATTAAGTGGTTAAGATTGGGTCATAGGAAGAAAGGAATAAGACTTCACTTTGTTCTTGTTCTTGTTGTTGATCATCCATGATCATCCATAGTGGTGGTAGTGGTTCTGATGAGGAATAATAGTAGTCATCATGCCAACATGATGTTGATGAAGCAGAAAGAAAGTTGTTGTGTTCTTCTGATGACATAGCAGCTATATCATTCCATATATCATCCATGGAGTAATCATCAACATCATTATTACTATTGATAATTATTCCATCATCATCATCATTATTGGAACCTTCTTTCATCGTCGTGGTGTTGTCGTTGTTATTACCATTATGCCCTCCGGTGTCGTAAAAGCTCTCTTCCCCAATATCCTTGTTGGAATCCACAACATGATTACTAGAAGAGGATTGGTAACTGGTAGAGGAAGATGATGGTGATTGGGTGGTTGGAGGTGCACGCTTCTTCTCCTGTGCCTTCTGCTTCCTCATTTGAGTCCTCCAAAAGTTCTTGATCTCATTGTCTGTACGCCCAGGCAACTTCCTTGCAATTCTTGACCATCTGTAACGAAACCAACATTAATACGAAGTCAGTAAAAAAGTCAATAATTAAATCTGAAATTAAAAAAAATATATTATCCAAAATTAAAAAATATTATCATTCAATAATAAATATATTAATATATTGAATCTCAAAACATTCTTATAAATAAATATCTAAACAATATTTATTATTAATTTAAATGATTCTAATAAATCAATAAATGAGTTACAAAATATACATATCAAAATTAATTATTAGTGTGTAATATTAAAAATGAATTAAATTATATATATATTTATACAATAATACAAACATTGTAATTAATTTTTATGATTAACTTTAATTTTGATATGCAAGTAATATTTTTTATCAAGAAATCATAGTTCACAGAAGTTACTTAAATCAATTACTATAGAATCATTGAGATTGAATGAAAAAACAATAATAAGAAGGAAGCAAATAAATAATTAAATAAGAGAAGAAAAGAAGAGAAACCTGTTTCCCCATTTGGAGTGAAGGTGCATGATAAGTTGTTCTTCATGTGGAGTGATCTTACCACGTTTGAGACCAGGATGGAGGTAATTAACCCATCGCAACCTGCAACTCTTACCTGTCCTATTCAAACCTACGACCACAAGGACGTATACAAAATCATATACATGTATGTATGTATGTATTTATTGTTTTATATTTGTATCTCCCGCCACCTTCAAACCTGAAACCTTAGCTATAAAGTCCCATCTACGATCCCCAAATAAGCCAACATATGACACAAGTTTGAAGTCCTCTTGTTCTGTCCAAGGACCCTTTCTCATCAATTCCTCTTCAACCATCTCTCTTCTTTTTTCTCTCTCTCTCTCCACCCTCTGCTATACGTTTTCTGTGTGTAGGAATCTTTGAAACTTAGAGATGAATTGTGGGGAGTTATGGTGCCACTGCCACTCTATATATGTATGTCTCTCTGTGCTCTCTCACAACTCACAACTCTACTGTGCCTTACTTTAAATTCTTAATTCATAATAACCAAGTTTGCATATCCACCGTTCCTCTCATCTTCACTCATCATTATTTATTTATTTTTTATCAAATATATGTTGGAAAAGAAGTTAGAACTCAAAATTTTTATTAGAGAAAATGTACAAATGTCATTTAAGTTATAGTTCATTAATATTTATCATTATTTATTTTACAACTGGCTTATAAAATAAAATAATAAAAAACAGTAGTACGAAATTAATATTAAGATTATCATCTAAATTTTTTTTTAAAAAATATATCATCCAAAATTAAAATTTTTTATTATTCAAATAAAATAAAAAAATCATTTATAAAATATATGAGTTATTATTCATAACTTATTTATTATTATAATTAAATACATTAACTCCTAAATATATTCTCTTTAGACTTTCTCAATAATAAATATAATATTTACATTTTCTGAAAAAAAAAAAACTAAGGAGTAAACATTGGATAATCAATATTCATCGTTTTATAAACTAAAAGAAAATAAAAATATTATAAATAAAAATATATAAAATTTAGGTAACAGAATGAGTTTTGAAATTAAAAAAATAAAATTTTTTTTTTCAATTAAAAATTTTATAATATTATTATTAATGTCATTGAAACTATAAGTCATTCAATTTTCTTTCAATTCTTTAATTTCTTATTTGCTTTTGGGCCATTGCAGATTGATCATGTTAATCATTTTTATCTGTGACTGGAAGGAGATTCCGTCTTCATTGTGATGACTGAAGCTAACACTAATGCCAGTGCGTGTCATCACTTTATTTGTAATGTAAACTATTCACCCTCTCCATTGTTGACTTCTCCTTCTTCTTTTTTAAAGATACAAAATCAACTCCTTCAGTTCAATGAGAATTTATATATAATATAATTTTGTACCCAATTTGATGAGTTTGTAAAAGAATAAAATCTTTAGTGAGTGAATCAAGTTGTTTATTTTCATCTAAGTGTTTTATATATGATTAGGATTTAATTAAAGTTAGAGTGAGATTTTTTTGTTATCAACTAATAATTAATTTTCCACTGAAGCACCACATATTATTTAATTTTATGCTTAATAACTTTGAGAGATATCTTGCTATTATTATAAAACTAAAATTAAATTAAGTGTATATATAATAGTGAGCGAAATAGTAAGGAACAAATCTCAAAAAGAGAAATGGGTGGAGGGAAATGGCTCAGTCATGCAAGTTGACCATTTGATCGATTATTGTGCCCATTGAGTGACTAATATTAATTATTTTTCAAGATCGGAGATGAAGATACTAGAAAGGTTGAAGCTTTTTAAAAGGAGAGAAAGGTGATGAAGTGGACAAATCATGCTTTAGACAAGTGGAGTGTAGGATGAAATCATTATTGAAACATGATTATTCACCAAGATAATTTTAATTATACAAAGATAATAATTAAAAATTATTAAAAAATTTAATATATTTAGTTAAATTATTTAGTATAATATATATCAACATCTAAATTACGAAGTATAATATTTTCACATAAAAACATGTTTAACAGTGAGTATTAAAATATGGAAAAAGGTTTTTAGTTTAATTTTGGCCCTCATACTTAGCTTGTTTAGGCTGGAACCATCAGCGTTTACTTTTGGCCAGTTTAATTTTTAGTTTTTACTTTTCCTAAATGAATAATATAATGTACTTCATCAACTTTATAGATGCTATTAGCTTGTTAAGTTAAAGTTACTACTTGTTATTTTTAAAGCTACTACTTATTACCAATTATATAATAATTTTTTAAGAAACAAAAAAAAGTTATTATCAACTAATGTAAAAATAAAAATTAATTTTGTACTCAATAAAAAAATTTACAATTTTCCATAAAATGATGAATAACATCAGTATGTGATCAGAATTTCCGTAAACCTTTGATTTCAGTTTGAGTTATATATATACATATATTCCAAATTAAACATAGTTTCGGTGTACCTGGGTAGTTAGTGAAAAGGATGAAGGTTAGTTACAAAAGTTAGTTATGAGTTATAAGGAGTAAGAATCTGTTATGCAGTTGGATAGGTAATTACATTAGTTGATATAGTAGTAAAGAACTTCTCTGTAAATTGTAGATGTATGTAATTCATATTATTATTGATCAATAATCAATCTTTTCTCTCTGATCTGTTTCTCATCCCTGCCTAACTGCACAAACGATCATCCTTTCAGCTAGCTAGAAAGATATGAAACAAGTCGCATTCAGAAACTAATTAAGTTGGGGAAGAAGGAATTAATTAAATTAAAATATATAATTAATTAGTTAAACTAGCAATAATTGGATGCAAAATTCAGGCCTGCATTCCCGTGCGATTCTCATTGCAGCAATTATCAAATTGAAGGGGGTACTAATCATGAATTATAAATTAATCAACATGATAATAAGTAGAAGAAACTATTAGATATGTTGCAGAGTGGAATGTGGCGTCACTGATTAATTAATTAAAACAAATTTATGTATACATGCATCCATGTGTTTTATATCTAATAAATTCACACATCAATACATAAAATTTAAGTCATACAAAAAATAAGAGTTATTTTTATTAGGATGAATGTGTGTAGTACTATCAATTACTTAATTAATCACTACATGTTGTGTTATTACGTAAAATGCAAGCTAAGTTAAGTCCTTTATTAGAATAATTAATCCATTGATTAGGGAAAATTGGTGTAGTATGGATGCTTTGATAATATATATGAGGTTGAGATGTGTTAGGTTAGGTGTGTGTGAAAAATATATTCAAAGATGTAGAAGCGTGGATGCCACCAAATCATTGTGGGTTCTTCAATTGCTTTCTCTTTCTTTCCAGCTTGAGGTATGGTATAATTATTAGTAGAATTTAGAACTAGAAGCTAATTAATTAGTCATAAAAGATTAATTTGTGAACGTGGTCCAATGTGCTAACAAACTTGATGCCTGTTAATGCGATTAGTTTTTTTCGTTCACAAACACTCACCTCATTTTTTTTTTTTAAAAAACAATTCTCCTTTTGTTCCAGGATTGATGCTCGTGCATTATGATGATTTTTGCATTTAAAAAATGTTAGATGTATGTACACTAACTAAATTACTAATCATATATATATATATATATATATATATATATATATATATATATTATAAAAATA